>JAQZBX010025410.1:0-29552 GCA_029593785.1 Cabassous unicinctus
CCATTCAAAAACAAGACTTTGCACAGGAAGACACAGTGCTGTGTTCTGTGCTCCTTGTCTGAGATTAGCAGAAGGCAGGCATGGACAGGGCTCACAATAAGGCGGTGCAACTTGAAGTAGGCGCGAACTCCACCACCAGCTGCAGAAGATGAGCCTAAATGCAGGTTAGCTGTTTGCAGGGTAACACCAGAAGCTTTTCTCTAATTTCAACTCAGTGAGGGAAGCTTCTCTTAAAAGAAGAAAAAGGAAAAATAAAAAAGAATTTGATTGAGCGGTAATTGATAGGGGTAGATAATTGAATCAATAACATATTTACTATGTGCCTAGGTGTGTAAATTTCCTTAAATGTTGCCATATTGTGAGCTTTCTTGACAAGAGTGCCAAGACAATTTGATTGGAAAGAATGGTCTCCTCAACAAATGGCGCTGGGACATGTGGATATCTGCACACAAAAGAATGAAGTTGTAACCCTATCTCACACCACATAAAAACTTAACTCAAAAATAGACCAAAGACCTAAATGTAAGAATCAAATTTAAAACTCTTGGAAGAAAGGATAGGAATAAATCTTCGTGACCTCGGAATAGAACATGGTTTCAAAAGCACAAGAAACCAAATAAAAAATAGATGAATGGGACTTCACCAAAATTAAAAACTTTTGTGCTTCAAAAGATATCATCAAATAAATTAAAAGACAACACCTAGAATGGGAGAAAATATTTGCAAATCATATATCTGCCAGGGGACTTGTATCTAGAATATATAAAGAACACTTACAACTCAATAATAAAATGACAAATAACCCAATTTAAAAATGGGAAAGGATACGAATAGACATTTCCCCAAAGAAGATATACAAATGGCCAATAAGCACATGGGAAGATGCTCAACATCATCAGCCATCCAGGAAATGCAAATCAAAACTGTATTGAGACATCACTTCACAGCCATTAGGGTGGACATAATCAAAGCGCTAGATAATAACAAGTGTTGATGGGAATGTGGAGAAAATGGAAATTTCATACCCTGCTGGTGGGAATGTACAATGGTGTGTCGCTTTGGAAAACAGTTTGCCAAGACCTCAAAAGGTTAAACAGAGAGAGACCATGCGGCAATTCCACTCCTAGGCACATGCCCGAGAGAAATGAAAACATATATCCACACAAAGCTTATACAAGAATGTTCATAGCAGCCTTATTCCTGCTAGTCAAAAAGTGGGCACAACCTAAATATACATCAGCTGGTGAGTGGCTAAATGGATTTAGTATATCCATGTAATGGAATATTATCCAGCAATTAGAAGGAATAACGCCCCACACGTGCTCCAACGCAGGTGGGACTTGAAGGCATTGTACCAAGTGAATGAAGGTAATCCTGTTGACCACATAGTGCATGATTCCACCCACAAAAATGTCCAAACTAGGAAAACTGATAGAGACAGAGAGTAGATTAGTGACTGCCTAGGGCTGGGGTAGGGATTGGTTAGGGGAAATGGGGTGTAACTACCAACAGATACAAGGTTTCTTTTGGGGTTGGCGAAATTCCAAAATTGACAGTAGTGTTGGTTGCACAACTCTGAATATACGAAAAATCACTGCCTTTTACATTTTAATGGGTGAATTATATGGTATATGAATTTTTTTGTTTTCCTTTTTTAAAATTTTATTATTATTTTTAGGAGGTACTGGGGATTGAACCTGGGCCCTTGTATATGGGAAGCAGGTGCTCAACCACTGAGCTACATCTGCTCCCCAATGAGAGTGGGTTTTTTGTTTGTTTTTCAGAGGTACCAGGGATTGAACCCAGGATCTTGCATGTGGGAAGCAAGTGCTCAATCACTTGAGCTACATCTGCTCCATGGTACATGAATTTTATCTCAGTAAAGCTACTATAAAAAAGAATGATTTAATAAATAGACCCTATTGATCAAATGAGTCCCTATGAGTTAATAAGAAATATATCTAATAATCTGCTATGATATCAAAAGAAAATACATTAAAACAATATGGTGGTTTTCAGCTGAGTCTTTAGCAAGGAATTCAAACTCTGTGAGAATGGATGGACCTTTGGCTTCCTTTGGGAAAGAATTTCCTTTGTTAAAGGGAAAAATAAAGGGAGGGTTGGAAGGAGGGCAGGCAATGGAAGGGAGGGAGAGGGGGGGAGACAATAAGCATAATCAGTTCCAGAAAACTGCGTGACTGCATACCTCATCCACTTGAGGTCTGGTGTTTAAAGCAGCCTCCTCCTTTCCAGAACTCCCGTCTCCTCCAGTCTGGCTTTCCAGCTTCACTTCTCCGGCAAGCGTGCCCTCTCCCCCCCGCTCAGTCCTTGAGCTCTGTGCTGCACCAGCCGGGAGCTGCCAATGGCAGCCCTGGAAGCAAACAGAATATCCTGGAGGAGTGAGAGCCCCAAATGTTCAGAAGTTCCAGCAGAGTTGGCATAAGAGAGTGAGAACGACCCGTCCTTGGAAAAAGAAAGTGTGTTCAGCTCTAACAAAGTCTTGTGGGAGGGAGAGAAGAGGGAGCACGATACCATCTGGTCCAGGCAGGCAAGGGGAGCTGGAGGGCAGGTGGGGGCAGCCCTGGGGTTCTGCCCGCCATGCCCTGGCACATCCCCATGCCAGGAACTGGATTCGGGGGACATCTTGGCACTGAAGTGTGGCCACCTGCTGTTTGGAGGTAGAGAAGCCGGATGCTGTGTCGTGCCCCTCTTCATGCTGTCAAGGAGGAAATGGGAGGGTGGGAGCCCAGCACCCTGGTTGGACAGTGGTGGAGTCAGGGTCCTGCCGGGGCAACCCGGACTTGCCAGCCTTCCCCCCACCTTCTCCCTCTTGTTCCCCCAAGCACTCCATCCACGGGCACAGTGAGGTCAAGGGAGGCAGAGGTGAGTCTGGAGACCCAGCGAATCCCGACTAGCAGGCACTGCAGAGTGCAGGGTGCAAACTACAAGAGACTCGGGAGCCAGGCAGCTCTGGTTGTGCAGAGGAGAGACCAACCTCCAGCCAGAGGGGGCTCAGGGCTGGGGCAGGACCCAGGTGGGGCCATGGAGGAAAGGCAGGCTGGGCAGGTAGGCAGGTGGAGAGAAGGCAGTTCCAGCAGAGGGTGGAAGCAGGAACACCTCGCACCCACAAGGAGCATGCGGTGGCCAAGCTCACCGTGGATGGAGACGTGAGGTTCAAGAAGTGGAGGTGGGTGGGGACGTGGGCTGGGGGCAGGTGATAAACAACCTAAATGTTAGCACAAGGAGCTTAGGCTTTCCTCAGTGGACAATGAAGATTAGAGATGAGAAGGGTGAGGACGATGTAGTCAGGTTGTTGGCAAAAGGAAATGATGCCTGCAATTATTAAACCCAATAGAGACAAGAATGTGAAGCTTTTCTGATTCCCCTCTCCTGCTGGGCATGTTGATGGATTGAATTTTCCTACCCCCGGGAGTTTGGCATGGCTAAGTGAATGGCTTTGTCCAGTGAAACAGAAGCAGATGGACATGTAGCATGATGAGAAATAAGCTTTGCTGTTTTCTAAGTCATCACAATCTGGGGCTGCTTGTTACCAAGCATAACCCAGCATGGCCTTACTGATATATGCAATCGGTGTGTTTGATGTTTCCATACATTATTCTATTTCATCAACATAACAGCCCTGCAAGGAAGACATTTCTATCCCCATTTTATAGAAGGAAAGATTAGCTGGCATGACCATGACGGAAAGCTAGGGAGTGGCAGAGCTATAGTAGGAAGTCTGATTTTTCTCCCAGCAAAACCTGTAGTCATCATGTGATACCAGGCTGCCTTAGCTGGGGCCATGACAGTAACAAGAAATGCTGGAATAGTGTCAGGAGCTGCTGCAGTGGGGACCCAGGCATGTGAGGCACTGGGGAGGAAACTTCTGAACTTGGGTACAAAGTGGATATGGGCAGGAAAGGGAAACTGGTAGAAAAGGAGGCTAAAATGGGAATGTCTCTACCTCTGAATATTGGCTCATATCCAAGAGCTAAAATCCACAGATGCCACATAACCCCAAACTAAAGAGACTGATGCTGTGCAGCCCAGGGCAGGGGGAGCTGTAGCCCTTTGGGTCCTCGTCCCTCTGCAGAGCTGGGATCTTTGCAAGGTGCTCCATCAACAGCCACATAATCGTCAGCCATAGCAGCACACGGGACCAGGCCAGCCCCCAGGAACACCTTCCGAATGCTCACTTGTCCTCATTCTGGGCTGGGAGCTGGAGAGGATTTGTTTCAGGCGGGAACTTGGGGCATTGGAAAGTGCAGCTGAAAAGAAGCCAACCATCCAAGCTCACTGTCCTGGGTGTGAAACCTGCTCAGCTGCGTACCAATTCTGGGACCTTGGGCACAGTCTCTGACCTCTCTGGGCCTGGATTCCAGGGAAAACTCCTCTGGGAGATGGGGCTCGGACAGGAATAACGAGAGCACTGATCTCAGTGGTGAGAAACCAATTACAGGAGGAAGTTTTGTAAAATCCTTGTATCCCCCACGGAGCTTGGTGGGTCCACGGAGCAGGTGCCGGTACATTTTGGGAAGTGGAGGGATTACAGCTGAGTTCAATTACCAGGTCAGATCAGAGGCCCCAGCTGTCTCTTCCCATCGAAACTGGAGACGCCGGGAAGATATAAGAGCAGGGAAGATTCCACTCTTTCTCCACTGCGGCAGCTTTGAATTCTATTAAGCAGCCAGGCTGAGACCTGATGAGCAAATACCACCTGGAGCTTGGTGACAGATTTAGCGTCTGCCTGAACCCTTCCTGGCTCTCCTGCCGTGCCCCCTCCCCAGCACCCCCTCCCCAGTCCTCTCCAGCAGCTGGACCATCACAAGCCTGCACCCATGGCCCTTCCAGCTGGCCGCTGTGGACGGCAGTGTCCCAGGACACGCATGCCATTCCCGACACCCGTAACAGAACTCGCTGGCACAGGCACATGCGACAGCAGATGAGAGGCACAGGTTCCGACAGGCCGAGGGAGGACAGACTTTGAAACTCCACTTAAGGAACACAGGGCCCGTGGGCTTTGCACGTGGCACTGGAGGGGCAGGGGAGGCCACGAAGACCCAAGGGCAGCGTTCCCTGAGAACTGGTGCCACAAGACTACCCTGCGGTGGGCTGTCTCCTCACAGCGCCCCGAGGGGCCCAGCTGCTTCCAATGAGAGGTGGGGCGCAGCTAGGTCTCGCAGCAGCTTTGCTCCGCAGTGTTCTGAAGACAAAAGAAAAACAAAAGCAGACGTGCAAGACTGTAGGGCACCGAGGGGGGCTGAGAGAGCCTGCCGGGGTCCCCACTTCCTCAGTGGGCCGAGGAGGGGCAGGGGCCGGAGAGGAGGGGGCAGGAGTGGTGCCGGCTCCAGGGGCGCTCCAGGGGAGGGCATGGTGGGAGAAAGGCAAATGAATAGCAGAATGAGCCAGCCCTGTGGGGGGCCATCCCTGCTCCCCAGAACCGCCTGGCAAGGGAGGTGGGGCTGGACGCCAGGTCTCAAAGCAAGAGAAGGCGCAGGATTACCCAGGCTGAGCTGCAGCATCTGAGCAGGTTCCAGAACTCACTGAGGGAGCAGAGGTGCACCCCGTGGGCCCATCCACACCTGGTGCTGTTTCATCCTCGTGGAGTCCCTCCCCAGGAAAACCCGGCTTGGATGAGTGAACCCGTGGCGTGGGGTCTCAGGGTGCTCCTCCCCAGCCTGCACCCAACCCCCGCCCCTGTGCGTCTCTGGTCCCCTGAAGCCTGGAGGAGAAGGCTGGGTTGCAGGCAGCTGCCCTGCGAGCCTCCCGCCTGGTGGTGCCCCCACCCCCACTTCTCAAGCTCCTTCCTCAGCTCCAGGAGCATGTCAGGGGATCTGCCACCAGACCCCACCTGAGCAGATCTGTTTCCCCTAGTTGACACATGATCCAGAAGTCTCTGGTTTCTGTCAACAAAAGAAGAGTCTCACAGCAATAATCTCCCAACGCCAGATATGCTGGGAAACAAGCAGTCCCGGGGAGAGCAGAGGTCGAGCTTGGGCTCCCTGAGGATGCCTCACGGCCTCCGCGTCACAGCAGAGGTGCACCCGGGTGGGCTGCGGCCACGTGTGGCCAGACCCTGCATGGGCAGGGGCCCTGGGGTGTGCAGCCCCTCGGGGACCGATGAGTCTGCACAACGAGTGGAGTTGAGGGAGGCTTAAGACCAAGCTCCTGCCAGGGGGTGGCTTCCCAGTGCCGAGGCTCGCTCCTGCCCCACGGAAGACGCTGCCACGCTGGCAGCCAGGCGCTGGCCTTGGAGAAAGTCCCCCACTGCCCGGCCCGGCCCGGCCCGGCCGCTGGCTCCAGCTACCGTCGAGGTCTCTGGGGCTGACGGGCCCGAAGGAAGGAAGAACATGGAGAGCTCCTGCCTTCCAGAGGCCGCTTGCGCTGCCCAGGGCAGGGGCCGGGCCAGTAGCTCCGAGGGTCGTTCTCACGGGCAGCCTTTAGGGTCTGAAGGGCCCACTCAAGACGCTCACGCCCCGTTCTTCTGCCAGAGGAGAGCAGAGGCGTGTGAGGCATTTATATCCTTGTCTCACTTCCCCAAGGGTAGTGGGGGCTCAGAGAGGAGGAGAGAAAACTGACAATCCTGCTCACCTCTTTGCCTTTAGCGGAGGACAGACAACTCCCGCTGAGCCCAGTTTCCTGGCTTCTGGGACCAAGGCAATTCCCTCTTTGCAAAGGGTGTTTACAGCTCTCATATCACCCAATTTATAGAGGAGACTGAGGGTCAGAGTGGCCCCAAGGCCTGGTATGGTAGGGCTGGGATTCACACCAGATCCTCAGCTGCTGGAACACAGTGCCTGGTCTCCCTCCCTGCCACATGCACCCCATCCCCTTAGAGAGCCCCTGAGCTGCACCCACAGGCAGCCTCTGCAGGCCAGGAATGCCCACAGCTGAAGAGAGCAGCAAAAAAGACCCCTTCCCATAGCACTGTGAGCCCATGGCCACAGCATGGCCTGGTCCACCTCCTCTTTTGAGGGCAAGGCTAGGTCTCTGGCTGTGGGTGAAGGCCTTTAGTGGAGTCTGAGCTGTGACCCAAACTCAGAGGAAGATAGAAGTTTTTATCCCAATACCAGTTCAACAAGCTGCAGCAAGAAATTCAACACTGTTTTCCACTTTCCCTAATTCCACGTCCCAGCTTTGCAGGCTGAGCTGATCTGATTCAGCCAGTGTGGCCCAGAACCCCTCTCCAGTGCCAGCTTCCCAGTTTCCACCTTGGGCTCTGGGGCTCTGGGTGTGACCTTGGCAGCAACACTGGTTCAGAGCTTGGGTCTCCCACCTGTGTGTTGGGGTGAACCACACCTGGCGACACCTGGCAACAGGTCAGAAGCACAAGTCAATGGAACTAGCGTGTCCCAGTACGTCAGGTCCTTTGAAGTAAGGAGCGTCAAGGGTCTCCAAAGTGCAAACTGTTGGAGCAATGCTGCCGGCCTCCCTCCTGAGTGTGGGCCTCCCTGGTCATGGCCACCTGTGGGCTGGGACCCCGTGGCCCTGCTCACCTGTGTGCATGGCCTCAGCATCCTCCAGGCATTTGGGGCCACAGGGACGGCCTGAGCAAGGGCACCAGGACGGAAAGGCCTTGGGCTTGGTGGCTTGGGGTGAGCGACGAGGAGGCAGCTGCCCTGGAGGCCTGGAGGCCAGAGCAGCCCTGGCGCTGAGGTCGGGTCCTCCGGGGCAGGGGCAGGCCCAGGTCCGGGGGGCACGACAGGACCGTGAATCTGGCCTTCTTGCCCTCTCCCCACCGCAGAGTCCACCCTGAGCTTTCAGCAGTGGTAGACCACTTGGGGGTCTCATGCCGGCGTCTGGTCTCCAGAGCCCCCAAAGCTCCAGGGTGGGGAAGCAGCACCAGGAACCCCAGAGGCTGACGGCAGATGGCACCTGATGCCTCGCATTCCGTTTGTGGAGCAGGGATGCAGGACAGGAAAGCAAGAGTGGGGGTGGGCCTGAATTTCCTCTTGGTCTGTCCCCTCCCCCAGGACCCCATGTGCACCCACTCGGCAGCCCTCGTCTGGTTCAATGTGATAAGCCTCCACCCCACCACCTTGGTCCTGTGCTCCCAGCCCCACAGCCTCATCAGAGCCAGTCCAAGAACCCAGGACCCGATTCCAGAAGAAGCTGCTCCAGGCGGATGAGAAGGCGGGAGCACGGGGAGCGGGCTGGGCCCGGGGCTCTGGGGGATGGCTGCCGCGGGCAGGGGGCCGCAGAGCATGGGGTGAGGGCTCAGGCTCCGGGGTGCATCTGGCTCGGGCTCCTGCCAGCTGGTGACTGTGGGAAGATGCCCACTCCCTCTCTGCCTCGGTTTACCTCATCTCTAAACTGGGAGGATGACTGCCCCTTATGCACAGCGGGTCATTGGGTCCCTTGCCGTGCGAAGGGCTTAGAGGAAGGCAGGCCCGAGGTGGGGCCGAGTTGGTGTGGTCGTCGTTGCAGCTGCTGGGAAAGGCAGGGGCGGGGGCTGACCGTCCCGGGGGCCGCCCCGCACTGTTGTCCAGAGGCACCACGATGAGGCCCTCTGAGAGCTCAGCTGGAGAGGCGGGTTTTATCCTTCTCTGCATTCCGAGGCCAGGGGGAGCGATGCCCAGCGGGGTGAAGGAACCTGCCCTGCGTCCCACGGCTGGTTTGTGAGTGCACTGCATTTGGGTCTGGGGTGCTGTGGGGTCGTCGCTCTGGGGTTCCCAGAGGCCTGAGACCCGTATCTCCTGATGTCAGGCTGGTGGGTGGCACCTGGCTGGACCGCAGAGCCTGGGTTCTGGGGCTGCTCTGGGGAACCCTAAGCAGAAATCAGCCTTGGCTCCAGAGGGAGACGGCAGGGTGGAATTGTGAGCCCTTCCTTCCACCCACGCTTCCCTGACCTCCTTCGTGGCCCCTCAAAGCTAGGGCCCAGTGGACCGTGGAGCCTGCCTGAGGCCGCACCTCACCCTCTTCTCACTGCTCACCCACTCGGTCTGGGCAAGGCTGGCCGCTCTGCCTGGCTGCCCTTTGCTCTCCAGCTTCCCTTCCGGGAACCTCCTTACTCTTCCTGGGTGACAGCTTCCACAGCAGCTCCCCAGGGGCCTCAGCTTTGCCAGCAGCTCCTGCCATTCTCTCCAGCTCCCCTCTCTTCGGGGTTATTTCTCAGTGGCCTCAGTGGCAGATGGGGAGCACTTTCCGCTGTGCCCCAGCTCCGACGCACCTGCCTGCTCCTTGTGGTGAGGAGCTGCTCCTTCCCACCACAGCTAAGGTTTCAGCAGGCCAGTGCACCCAAGTGCCAATCCAGCTTCCTCTCCCATAAGAAAGGGGCAGGCCCTGTGCCTGGGAAGCAAGAGAACATCTGTGCAGTGCCTGGCAGAGCTTCAGGTGTAACAGTAGCATATCTACACTAGGCTATATACTCTGCTAGGAGAGAGAATACTTAGAAATGGCAACTTTGTATAAATATATAAGATAATTTTTCCTTGTTTTTCAAACTCTTTAAAAGATATTTGTTTAAGGAAGAAGTAATAAAATGTATTGTGGAAGTTAAAACATAGGGAGAAGTAAATTCCATAATTGTAATAAATACAAGTGGTCTAAAAAGTACAAGTAAAAGGCAAAAGCAGACAGACTGGATACAAGAATAATGCTAAGCTGTCTACAAGAAATGCACTTTAAATATAAAGTCACAGATAGGTCAAAATTACAAGTATCTAAAAAGAGATGCCATGCAAACTCTAATCATTAGAAAGCTGGAGTGAGTATATTAATTTCAGAGAAAGTCGATGTCGGGGCAAGGGATATTACCAGAAACAAGGGCAAAGATTTTGTGATGCTAAAAGAGTGAATTCACCAAGAGGACATAAGCCTAATACATAAAGCAGAGACTGGCAGAACTGAAAGGTCAAATAAAGCCACAAGTATAGTTGTCGATTTCAGTGTTCCTCTCTCGTAACAGAACAGTAGAGAAAAAATCAGTAAGGATGTGGAAGACTTGCACAGCCTCCTCAAGCTACCTGACCCCCCAGATTCACTGAGCACCCACCCAGCAGCAGGGCAGATGGTCTCGTTAGGAGTTCCCCAGGAACGTGAAGCCTGAAAGCAAGCAGAGGCAGCACTGTAGGTTACTGGGCAGAGAATTCAATGCTGGGAAGTTTGCTGTCCACATGGGAAAATCGAATAAAGTTGGCTCCCTCCTCCCATGATACTCAAAGGTAAACTCAGGGGCTTTAAACTCAATGTGGAAAGCAAATCTTTACAACTTTCGTAAGAAAATAAAAGAAGATACTTTTTTCAATTTGAAGTAGGGAAGCATTTATTAAGTCCTAAAATCACAAACCATAAAGGCCAAAATGATACTTTTGAGTATATCAAAAGTCAAATTATATATTAAAGGACTTTACAATGAAATTAAGAAAAAGTTTACACATGGAAGAATCTGTTCCCACCACATAAAGTGGCCAAAGGGTTAAGAATCCCTACCAAACCATTAAATAATAAAAAAGAGGAAAAAATGTTTGAAAGATTTGTAAGGGCAATTTACGGAAAGAGATCCTCCAATGGTAAATAAACTGGAAAATATGTGCAGGCTCACTTATGGCCAGATAAATGCAAATCAACCCAAGTGCTTGCTGCAGAGGACGTAGAGAAAAGATAATTTTTATGCACTGCTGGTGGGAAGGTAAATTGATGTAGCCACTTTGGACAACAAATTCCCAATATTTGGTAAGTTTGAAGATGAACGTACCCAGCTACGGAACAATTCTCCTCCCTGGTGTAGATCTTGGAGACTTAGAGAAACTCTAAGTGCACAAGAAGACTTCTGCAAAATTGTTTGTTCTTGACAATATTGTGTTTTGCTTAGGGATGTACACACACCTAAGAAAATACATACCTATAGAAATTCACTGCTAGGATAAAATCCAGTTCAGGGTGGCGAGAATCTCTCGGAGGGGGATGTAGATGGGAAGAGGATCGGGAAACACAGGTGGCTTCAACTGTAGAGTTAACATTTCAGTTCTCAATCTGATTGTTGGGGTCATAGGAGCATATTATATTATTCTTTATTTTCATGCACCTAAAATTTGCATAAATTCTAATGATTTCAAATTCTCTTGAAAGTCTGCTCAGATAAGTACACAGATCATAAAAGTATGGTTAATGTGAAAAGTCGATTTAAAAATTGTATCATTGGATGTAAAAGATTCAGCAGTAAGTTTCCTAAGCTTCCCTAAAGTGTTTTGTAATCAAATTGTTCATATCCTAAGAAGAAAAGAAATTAGGTTATCGCAGGATCCTTTGGCTAAAGCAAAATCTCTCAGGTTGGTCCAGAAATCCCTGGTCAGCTACCCAGAGTCAAGGTGTTGGCAAACTGCTCCACTGTCAGGCACTCGCAGGGAAACAAACAAGCCAGCAAACATCGCACTTGAGAACATACTTGATGAGATAGTAAAATTACTTATTTTATTAAATCCCAACGCCTAAGGCAAACAGCTTCTTAATATTCTCACAAAGCGGGCAATGCACACCAAGCATTCCTGCAAACTGGGGTATGATGTTGCCTTGAGAAGCTGTGCTTGGGTAACTGAGTGTTGAGCTCAGCTAGCTGCTTTTTTTGAAGAAACACCATCTTTACTTGAAAGAACGACTTACAGATGAACTGTGGTTGTTCAGACTCAAATGATTGGTGGACATTTTCTTGAAAATGAATGAAGCGAGCCTGACGTTTCAAAGAAAACAAGTGACAGCATTTGTTGCCAATAAGAAAATGTGAGCTCTCAAGTGAAAGTTAGAATTTTGCAAAATGCGTATCCACCACAAAATCTTCTGAGCTTCCCAATACTTAAACACTTTTCTAATGAGATGGGTGGTGATAGCAGCAAATGTGAGTTTTAAATATTGTATATCTGTGTTTGAAACTCTACATAATTCAGTGAATCAATATTTTCCAAAAATGATTAAGACATGATTTTACAAAATCATACGAGGGTAAAAGAGCCAAAGTGCAAGACACACCAATGGGTTTTAATGTAACAAAGCCCAAAAACTTTGATGATGTGGCTTCGGCTTCCACATCGCAACCAACCTTTAAGAAACCCCCAGTCGTCCAGTTTGGGTGTAATGTGGACAAAGAACGTCCACAATGATATGAAAAAAACATTAACACAGTCCTCCCTTTGCCAACAACAGATCTGCACAAGGACAGATTTTCTTCATATATTTCAACAAAAACAACATATTGCAACAGATTGTGGTAGAAGCAGGTATGAAAATCCAGCTGCCATCCATGAAGCCAGACATTACGGAGGTTTTCTAAACTGTCAAACAATACCACTGTTTTCCCTCAAATGTCTTATGGAGTAAGTAGTTGCTTTTCATAAGCATGTTATTTATAATAACATACAAGAGGTTTATTATTGTTATTTTAATGAATAAATTATTTATATAAATATGCAAGAGATTTGTTCTTGTTTTTTAACGAGTAAATAAATATGGTTAAATGTCCTCGTTTTAATTTCTAATATGGCAAAAATTGACCGATATCACCCGCATAAACAATAGCTCTTTGTGCATCTTCCCTCATTTTTAAGAGTGTAAAGGGCCCCTGCGATCAGAACAGTTGCTCACCACCAGGTGAAAAATGTATCCTTATAAGTCACCTGCCACAACCGTGAGCACAGGCTTCACACTCAAATGCCCTTGAAAGCACAAGGAAGGAAATGCATGTTTTCTGGAAACATGTCTATACTGGATTACAGGTCTCGAGGATGTGGGCGTAGAAACGCATGCTTAATTACGTGGAATAAGGTTGTTCCGAGGTAGATTGTGGAAGGGGAGCGTCTCCCCTTTTTCTTCCTGGTAGAGAAACGCATTTGGATAATTCCTGCTGAAAACATTCAGGTCGGATGAGCAGCGGGTAACTAAGCGCGTCCTTGCCAAGCACCAAGCCGGAGAGAACAAGGAGTCACCACTTTCCTTTGTTCCTGCTGCCAAGAGGAAGTGGCCTTCCCTGCAGGGTGCTGGGGAAGGGGCGGCCTGGCCAGGGGCAGGCAGTGGGGCCACCAGCTAAATGAAGCAGGAAGACCCTCACCCTCGGGCTGAGCAGGGTGGCCGGGAGGCACCGCCCCGCGCCCCTGAGCCTCCCTGGTGCTGGAGCCTGGAGCCTCCGCTGAGGACGCAGGCTCCTCCCAGGGCCTCCAGCAGGTCGTTTTCCATGTGCACTTGGGCCAAGCATTTGGATCTGTTGGTGAAATCAACCCTGGCCTCACTGGAGAGAATGAAGTGGCCCATGCATGCCCCCACTGGTCAATCCAGCTGCTTAACAACACTTTATTGGCCCTCTCCCACGGCCAGCTGGTGCTGGGAGCACCTCTCTCCTCAATCCGAGAATAGCAATTAAATAAACTCATTTAATCCTAAGTATCGGGAGGTGTGGTGGCGCCTCTTCATCTGCAGCCCTGTGGGTGGCCCTTCTAACAGGGGTCTGAAGACAAGACGTGTGGAGTTGACGTGTGGCTGCATCTGTGAGGAGGGGCCTCTGAGGTCCTGTTTTGGGGTGGTCAGGCGGAACTGGAGTGCACCTTCATAGGTCCACGTAAAGAGGGGAAATTTGGACGTGGTCGTAGAAAGCCCTGCAGGGAGACCCAGGAATCGCCCCGTAGGGGACGGCCTCATCTCAGGAGAACACGCGGCCTTGCCGACTCCTCAACGCTGGATTCCCGCCTTTAAGCCGCTTTCCAGCCACCCCAAGGCGCGTTGTCTGCTCCAGCAGCTGGGAAAAGCAAGGCAGGAAGGAGTTAGCAGGTGCCGTGGCTGAGACGTATGGCAGCTGGATGGACAGAGAAGGCCTGTCAGAGGCTCACTGAAGTCGAGGCTTGAAGCTGAGGGCTGGTGTGTGACAGTCTGAGGAGGGGAAATATTCCAGACAGAGGGAAAAGCTAGGCTAGCTGGGGTGGAGGTGCAAGCCGAGGTGTCCAGAGGTGTCCAGATGACACAATGTGCATTCCAGGCCAGAGGCCGGGCCCGGGCCCTGCTCCGTCACTCCTGTGAGGAGAAGCATGGCGGTGAGCGAGGGGTCATGGGAAGGGGCGGCTGGGGCGACGCTCCAGGCCTGTGGGGCCTTGCAGAAGCCTCCATCGTGGAGGGCGTCTGAGCCCGCCTGGGTCACTTCTCAGGGGCTCTGTTATCCCTTCTCTACAGAAAGAGACGGATCTCAACACGTCCATCAGACTGGAGAGAAAAGCAGTGACAACACCAGACGCTGGCATGAGACTGGATCACTCATCCATGGTGAGGAGGTGAAATGGCCCTGCCGCTCTGGAAGAGAGCATGGCAGCGTCTTACCAAATTAAACATGCGTTTACCATGTACCCAGCAACTGCTCTGTGGTCTATTTACCTGGAAAAATGAACACTTATGTTCACATAGAAAACTTTACACCAGTGTTTGTGGAAGCTTTTTCCATAGTAGACCCAAACTGGAAGTAACACAAATGTCCTTCCAAGGGCAATCGAGTAAACCCCCTGTGGTACCTCCACATCAGGGGACACGGCTCAGCCATAAAAACGTGCATGGTCTCAAGGGGATTATACTGAGTGAAAAAAAAACATTCCTAAAGGTCACCTACCATATAATATTCTTGAAATGGCAAAACTATAGAGATGGAGTTGGGACCAGTGGTTGCGAGCGTCAGGGAGGGCGGAGGGCGGGGGAAGCTGTGGCTGTAAGAGGGCAGCGTGAGGGGCCTGGAGAAGGGACCGTTCCATGCCTTGACTGTGGTGGTGGCCACAAACCTACACAGGTGAAAAACTGGCATAAAACTAAATGCACAACACACACACACACACACACACACACACGAGTGCAGGTGATGCTGGCGAGCTCTGAGGATGGTGGTGGATCTTCCCAATGCCAATTTCCTGGCTGTGATTCTGACCTATAGTCACATTCTGAAGGAAACGGGGTGAAGCGTCCGGGGGATTTCTCTGTGTTGTTTCTTACAACAGCATTGAATTTGCAATTATCTCCAAATAAAACGTTTAAGAAGAAAGAACACTGAGACGAATCAATGGGCTTGAGGCAGGCTCCATGGATTCCTTGGAACCACAACGGAGAGCAGCAGTGAGCAGTCCGAGAGCTTGCAGAGAAGGAGCGCCGCGGTTTGGCCCATCGGCCTGGCGCTTCCCTCCAGGGCTCGCCACCAGCTGGGCTTGCTGTCTGCTCCTCTCTCCTTGCCGTGGGCTCGGGCAGGGCCCCTGGGCTCCACAGTGGGACCCTGCAATGGGTGGCCATGAGGCTGGGTTAGCCCTGGGCGAGGCCGCTTGAGCCAGGTGACAGTCCAGGGCCCAGGAAGGATGGACATCAGCTCAGGACCTGCTCCTCGCAGGCCCCGGCGGCCTTTTCCCCGTCCACCTACTTCCCATCCACATATCCACGGGGCCCCTGACACCCACATGCTGCCACATTAGCACTGTCCAGACCACCTCCGCAGGCCACAGCTCCAATCTCGGTACACGGGGCAAGTTAGGACTGACATAAAAAAACAAACGAAACCTTCTTATTGCTGTCAAGTGCACATTCTGATCCCAAGAGGGAGGACTCAGGCCCACTGTCTTCTTGGGTTTGCACAGACTGAAAGTTTAATGGGATAAGTCAAAATGGTTTGGCAACGTCCATATTATTTTTTCTCCTAGGAGAATGACACAGGTTTAGACGTTAAGGGAGCGATTACCTCCCCAAATGAAGTATGGATTTGCCAAGCCACAAACACTTAAAAACCGATTGTAGACATTTGCCAAACCCCTAAATTCCATGGATGGTTTTGATCTCTATTAAAGTAGTATGCAATTATAGCACTTGTGAAGGGGTCTTCTAACCCATATTCTAGGTTCTCTGGGCATCGTGTATCTGTCCAGTCAAGCAGCGCATGCTGGGGAAGCTCTGAGGTGGCCCTGGGCCACCCCCCAGCCACCCGCCTTTCTGAGCTGGCACGGGGGTCCCACAAAGCCAGAAGGGCCTCAGCCCTGGGATCTGGTCTGAGTCCTGGTGGCACCAGCTCTCTGGCTTTCCCTGGCAAATGACTGATGCCCGCCGGGCCTCTGCAGTGCATGGGGCCTGGCTCAAAGTAGGGCCACAGAAAACTGTAGATCTTTCCCTCTGCCCCTTCAGTCCAGTTTGGACTTTTACTGAGAAGTTGCTCGCCAGCCCTCATCAAGCACTGTCTGTAATCGTGTCTTGCCTTTCCTTGGTGAAGTTCAAAATACCGTGCTCCACAAGCGCACAGCTTCTGTCTCAGTGGGGACCAAGCAGGGATGACAAATGGACTGAGCGTCTGCCGGCATGAGTGAGACCCCGCTCCATGGGCTACTCGTGTGCCGCCCTCGGGACCTGCAGCAGGTGCTTGCTCGTGAGCACCGAAGAGCGCATCAAGTGTGAATCCTATTACAGAGCAAGTCCGCAGCTTCCTTGTGCATCGTCCACACACGGGCTGTGGAAGGGGCAGAATTCAGTTACCAGGTCTTGGAAGGCCCAAACCCAAGGACTGGTCCTCTTCCAAGCTGGGGGCGGGATTCAGGGTGGGGGCCTAGAGCTGTCACTCTTTGCGGGGCCTCTTTTGCCTTGCAGCCCAGTTCACCCAGTAGCCCTGACAGCAATCTCGGCCACTTCCAGTTGCCAGGTTCATACTGACCAATCTACTAAGTAATCACAGAGGTGAAGACGTGGTGGTGCAAATGACAGAGGTCCCTTCAGTGCCACATTTGGGAGAAGGGGAGGGAAGGGGGAGCTGTTTCCCCAAAAGAAGGAGGGTGCAATTTCCAGAAGAAAGTATCAGCAGATCAAAAGTAAATAAATAACACAGGAAAAGTGGAAGTGTTTTGTTGAATGTAAGATACTGGATACATCTCTAAAGAAGGCATGCAGATGGCCAATAAGCACATGGGGAGATGCTCAACATCCTTAGCCATCAGGGAAATGCAAATCAAAACTGCAATGAGACATCGTTTTGCCACCCACTAGGATGGCGATAATCAAAGAGACAGATAAGGGAAGAGGATGTGGCTCAAGTGATTGGGCTCCCATCTACTATATAGGAGGTCCGGGGATCATTTCCTGGGGCCTCCTGGTGAAAAGAAAGCTGGCCCATGAGGAAAACTGGCCCGAGTGGAAAGCTGGCCTGTGCAGAAGTGCTGGCCCACACGGAGAGCTGGCCCACGTGGAGAGCTGGCCCACACGGAGAGACGGAGAGCTGGCCCATGCGGAGAGCTGGCCCACGCGGAGAGCCGGCCCACGTGGAGAGCTGGCCCACGTGGAGAGCTGGTGCAGCAAGATGATGAAATAAAAAGAGACACAGAAGAGAGACAATAGGAGTCGCGGCCAACCAGGGAGCTGAGGTGGCGCAAGAAATTCAGCGCCTCTCTCCACTCCGGAAGGTCCCAGGATTGGTTCCTGGTGCTGCCTAAAGAGAAGACAAGCAGACACAGAAGAACACACAGAGAGCAGACAGCAAGTGCAAAACAACAAGGGGGTTGGGGCAGGAATAAATAAATCTTAAAAAATAGATAATAGCAAGTGTTGGCAAGGACGTGGGGAGACTGGAACCCTCACACGCTGCTCGAGGGAATGTAGAATGGTGCAGCTGCTTTGGGAAACAGTTTGGCAGTTCCTCAAAAACTTAAACACAGAGCTATCAGATGACCCAGGAATTCCACTCCTGCGTACATACCTGCGAGAAAGGAAACCATATCGCCACACCAAAACTGTTGTACATGAATGTTCGTGGCAGTGTTACTCCACAATAAACAAAGAGTGGAAGCGACTCAAATGTCCATCAGCTGATGACTGGATAAGTAAAATGTGGACCAGTCACACAATGGAATATCATTCAGCAATAAAAGAAAAATGAAATTCTGACACATGCCACAACATATATGAACTTGGAAAAAATTATGCTGTGAAAGAAGCCAGACACAAAAGGACACACGTTTATATGAAATGCCCAGAATAAGCAAATTCATAGGGAGAGAAAGCAGACTACCTGTTGCCAGGGCTGGTGGCACGAGGGAACTGAGGTGCGGTGGCTGAGGGGTACAGCAGTCTTTTTGGGGTGATGCAAATGTTCTAAAATCGTGGTGGTTGCACAACTCTGAATATACTAAAAGCCACTGAGCTGTACACTTTCAAAGTGTTCACTGTTTGGTACGTGAAAGATAACTTAATAAAGCTGTGAAAACCAGAAAGATGCCCCAAAGCTGTGTGATGCTGATTGGCCTCCTTTTGGCCGAGGCTTCCTGGAGTGCCCAGCTCAGACCTGGTTCTCCGAGGAGGCCTCCGGCCAGCCGGAGCCACACGGTCTCGCTCTCTGCTTCCTCACGTCTGTGGCATTTGTCCAGCCCTGGACATGCCCAGATCAAAGCCTCTGGAGGACAGGGCACGTCCCCTGACCCTGGCAGCTACTGGGCCAAGGCTGCCCCGGTGTTGACAGAATAGCAGGGACAGTCTGTCATGCCGACCCCCTGCAGGGCCGAGCCGCCTCGTGTGGGTGCAGAGTGACCCTTTGCAGTGACCCCGTCCCTGCTCCTGGGGTTGGATGCAGCACTGCCAGCCCCTGCGCCCAGCAGGGACAGAAGGGGCAGGAGGCAGGAAGAAGTGGATGGCATACGACAGAGGACACTGAAAGACAAAGTGGCGTCTAGGGCAGCACTGACCAGAGCGGCAGAAACAACAGGTGAGGAGCCTGTGTGTACACACGTGTGACCGTGGAAAAGCCGGTAAAGGTGACAGTGAAGTCCCGGGAAGCTGGCAGACTGGGAATTCCAGCAAGTGTGGACAGTGATGTCTGAGGTGCTCATTTCTCTGATGCCTGGAGCCCTCAGTCCTTGCTGTTAAAACCAACAACTGGTGGGATGACGGGCTGGGACCCACCCACATTTGCTTAAAGGTGCTCATCTCAGCTGCGAAATGCCTCCACCGCGACACCTTGGCCGGCGCTGGACAGAACAACTGGATGCCACAGCCCTGCCGAGTGGACGCACGGAATGAACCACCACAGTGGACACCCAGGGCGACTGTGGGTCAGCCTCCAGAACTAGGACCCGTGACCAAGAAGTGATGGGAAAACCCACGTCTATAGCAGCTGGTCCCCTAGAGCCAGTGTCCCAGACGGCACCAGCGTCAGGGCCTCAAAGGTGTCTCTCACAGATGGGAGGTGACCGATAGCCGCACTGGGGACACAGGGGCCTGGCAGACATGACCGGCCCTCTCTGCTGCAGGATGCTCGGGCTTTCCACCGTGAGCTGGCCCCAGGAAGTCCTGTCACTCTCCGAGGCTAGCCCGTAGATGGGGGCAGGGTCCCGGGCACAGTCAGTGGCCTCTGTGTGCCCTGGGCCAGCCACTTCTCTCTGAGCTCCCCTACCCCTTAACCCGGGTGGGGGGAGCAGCGTGACTCAGCATCAAGCGAGAGCATGTGCCCTGCCTGGGGAGGCCCGGGCATGGTCTTTGGAGGACAGCGCTCTAGGGGAGCTCGGCCCTCGCCTGCCCTGGCCACCGCGGCGCTTGCGGCCATTCCCAGCTGCCCCCGTCCATCTCCGGTGCAGCCACAGGAGCCAGGTCCAGACCTGCAGGCGGCCGCCGGCCCTGAGCTGAGTGTTCCCACGGCTCAGGTTTCTCCCACCGAGACCGTCCACACGTCCTTCCCTCCTCCCCTCGGCCCCCGGCCCTGCCTTCACGGGGGTCATTTCAGGTCACTGCAGCTGGAGCCCACTCGAGGTGCATTCAGTCGGCCCACGATCGCTCAGATAACATCTGGGGCTGCTGCTTGGCCAGAACCCCCATGGGCTCCACTGAAGACGGCCCCCCAGCCCTCGCCCCGCACACCTCCAGCATGCTAGGCCCAGCGCCTGTTTGCGAAATCCGAGCCCTGCATCGCCCGAGGCCCTGGCTGGGCCTGTTGGCTGAGTGTGCGTCTCAGGAAACTCCTGGGAACAGTGGATTTGGCCTAGGTTGGCTCTGGAAACGCCAGCTGGGCTGCAGCCAATCCGCAATGCCACAGGATCGACCGCCCACCTTCCTAGAGCCCTTGGAGGGCCCCAAATGCTGTCACACACGGCGCCTCGTGGTCCGTGAGGCCGCCGACCGTCCCGTTTCTCAGGGACCAGCACCACTGCAAACTGGTGAGGGGCAGGATCCTGCCCAGACCCCGAGGTGCCCCGTCGTCCCGGGAGTACCACACCTAGCCCCACCACCCTGCCCCACCCCGCTCCTCTCAGGCCCAGAAGTGCAAAACCGATCCTTTACATCTGCAAAATCTTCCTTAAAAGCCGTTCGGATTTTTATACTGAAGAAAAATAATCTGAAATATGGTAGGTGTGGGAAAAAGATCATGCCATAATTTTTAATGAATAAAGGAGGATTCAGGAAGGTTCTTAGGCACGTTCCTAAACAGACATATGCAGAATGGGAACAGGCATTTTCACCGTTGCAATGACACTGGGATGGTTTCTGTGTTCTTATAATTCAATGCATTGTTCAAATAGCCTCAAGAAGCTAGCTATAGGTTTTCTATTTTCATTTACGTACATATTTATTTTGCCGGTGCACCCTCAATGGAAACCCCTCTTTCTGGGGGGGTCTCTCGGCCCCGGGCTGGCTAAATGTCCCTGGTGAGGGTTGTTTCTGCTAGAGATGCCGTGAGTGATTCTGTCTAAAGCCAGTTTTTAGGTTAATTTTCCAATGTGGGATTTCCAAAGCCCCTGAATAGCATAAATTTAGACACACTGAAGTTTGGGAGACTTTTATTTTTTCCCATGGCAGACATCTCTTTTCTTCCAGAGGCCAAGCCACAGGCCTGCTCCCCCCTCTGCAGGCTCTCGCTTTCAGCTGCCCACTGCCCACACCTTGCCGAAGGCCACGTGAAGGTCTCCTGGCCCGGTGTGGGGCCTGGACCACAGCTCTCGGTGTGGGGAGTCAGCGCCAGGCTTCCCAGCTTGGGCGTGCTGCCCTTTGGGGGTGTTGCCTTCCTCCCCGCAAGCTGACCTTTACAGTTTAAAAATACACACACACAAAAATAAAAAATAAAATAAAATAAAAATACACACACACACATGCATACGGACATACATTCTATCCATGGTCCCTGAATATTTTTGGTACAATGAGGTGTGACATCATGTCCCATCGTGTTGTGAGAAATCTGTACAATGTTTAAAGTCAGAAAAAAAAGTTTTCTTTGTAAATACAGTATCTTTTTAGGCCATGTGTTCTTCAATGCAGGGGATCTGAGATACTCAATGACATTTCTGTTGCATCAAAATCACCAACCAAGGTGCAAGAAGAACTGAAAATGACGAATAAGGAACACAGATAGATTCTTATCAAATGTAGTATTGAAACATCAGATGCTGCCATTTTGGCACCTCATGGCACTGTGCAAGGAAAGTATAAGTGACTCCCCTGCAACCCCCAAAATACTCCTGGAGCTGGAGCTGCTGTGATCACGCAGCTCAAACATTCAGGAAGCCCCCGCGCTTGACGCTGCCCTCCCGTGCCTGAGGACCCCGTGTGGGTCTGGGGAAGCCGCGGCCCCCGCACCTTTCCCAGTGCCACCCTCGGCACTCGTCTAGTTTAAAGGGGACCAGTGCCACCTGGGTGGTCCTCACACCTTGGCCAGTGGTCAGGGTTAGACGAGGAGCCCCCGCCTCAGCTCCCAGGGCTCTGACTCCACAAGCACAAAGAACTCTTGCAAAGCGCGTCCCTCCCCAAGAGAACTCCCGACGCCAGCTCTTCAGGGCCGTGGGCCTCCTCACCCACCACTCTGCTCAGGCCGCACACAGGGCTCTGTTCTACTTGATCACCGTCATAAGCATTTTCCCTGTTGCTCCATAACCTTGAGAATCACACACACCACTGAACGCGCTGCAGATGACCCAGCCATTCCCCTGCTGACAGGCACCCCGCTTGCACCGTGAGCTGTGTAATATTCTGCAACAAACCTCTCCGTGCATAGGCCCTTGTCCAGTTTTGGCCTTTTCTTTTAGAGTGCTTTCCTAGAAATGTCATCATGAGGTCAAATGGAGCAAACCATTTTATGAGTCTTCTTGTGTGCTGCCAAATTCTTCCCCAAACAGATTGCCTGCTTCTGCAGTGCCAGGCGGCGGGGGTGCGCAGGTAGAAGGTGGCCCCGCTGCCATGGCAGGTTGGCTTGGACCAGGCAAGACAGTGAGAGGGGCGGGTAGGTGGGTCTGGAGGTGTAAACGGAGCCAAGTGCAGACTGGGGAGGGGACTTACAGGCCAACGCCTGGAGGTGGGAAAGCACCAGGTGTGAGTGTCATCAAACCTGGCCCAGCCTCCAGGCTGGTGGGAGGAAAGGGTCCTGGCAGGGGCTGAAGCAGACCCATGAGAGAAGCAGGGTGGAGGCTTTTCCCGACTCGTCTATTGGGATTTTATCAATGCAACCGAGAGTCGTCACTCATGAGTCTGTCTGTCCATTCAACCTACAATCTCTGAGATCTGTTTGATGAGGCATTTACTCAGCAGTCCCTTGATGGCCAAATGTGAGACAATTTGAGCATTAAATAATGGTAGCAGCAGATGATAGCCCACTGAATAAAACACGAATCCGTGAGAACTTAGGATATTTAAATAAAGGGATAAATAGAGGGTATAGGAAAAGCTCTTCCTTACAGTAGATGGTGAACTGATAGAGGTAGAGGCAGAGGTGGAGTTAGAGAATTGCCATTTTGCAGCCATCATGGTTATAAGTGATCCAGACAAGAGTCCTCAATGGTCTCTAAAGTGACAGGGTGGAGTCTGAGGGGCACACTATGGCTCCACAAAGGTGAACTGCTCAGAGAGGGGGAAAGCAACTTAGCAGCGGGAAAGCCTGGACACAACGTTTGTCCTGAAGTGACGCACTGGCAAATGCATGACCTGCTGTCTGGGGTACCCCTGCCCAAAATGTATAACCTGGATCCAGCCACTGGGACATTCTGCAAACTAGCTGCTCTGTGCCCTGCAAAGCTGTCAAGTCCATGGAAGACAGAGAAAGGCTGAGGACCATTCCAAGAAGTAAAAGAGGCTAAAGAGACATGGAATTAAATGTGATCCTGGGTTGGGTTCTGGGCCGGACAAAAATAGTTATAAGAGAAAATATTGGGATAGATGGTGACAAATGGCGATGAACTGTGGATTACTTAAGAGTTTTATATTAGTGTTTAATTTCCTGCTAAGAATATCCCTATTCTTAGAAAATACACACAAATATTTACAAGAAAGGCAATTTACTCTCAAATGGTTTAAGAATATATATCTGTGTGTATATATATATATATAGAGAGAGAGAGAGACCCTAAAAGATGCGCTAAGGTGCACTTGCCGACAGCATTGCCCCCTTATCACTAGCTACCACGTTCCAAGGCGGCCCAGCCACACCCGGACTCACCACTGCCACCCCGCTTGGATGGGCTTCTTCTCACTCAAGACCTCAGCACATCCTCAGACACACCCAGGACCTCCGGCTCCTCAACACCCACACTTCGTCAGGCCGAGACATAAGGAGCGTCAGCGCTGGACCCCCGCTCTCTCAGGCTCTCTGCACACGCCACTGCCTCTGCATGAGCCGTTGGAGCCCACTTTCCTCCTGACACGCTCCTCCCCTCAGCACCAGGGCAGGGATCCTGTCCTTGGGGCGCTTTCTCCTCCGCCAGCCATGCACCCACCGTCATGCTCGTCACAGCGTCTCGGCGCTCCGGGTCCGCCGCCCGCCTCCCTGCCATCCCATGAGATCTTTCAGGGGAGGAAACAGGCCTTGTTCTTTGCTGCGTGCTCACACCTACCATGGAGCTCGGAACGAAATAGAGGCTCAATGAATGCGTGCAGATTGGATGACGTGTTGAGTCAACTAGTCTTCTCCATGCCCGGGTGGGATTTCCTTGCACTGAAAAGGAACAAAGCAGAGAAATCTGTATCCGTCACTGTGTGCACAGGCAGGAGTGAAAAGGGAAAACAGCCCGTGTGTAGGGAGGGCCTGATGCAACCGCGACTTCACCTCGCGAGAAAAGCAGCCTCCCTAGGAAATGCTTGTGTTGCCTCAGGAACCTCGACCTGCCTGTGCCTGCACCCCAGAGCCTCTGACTTCTCGGGGCGATAGCAATGCATTATCAGGGGTCTGTTCTGATGGATTGGGAGCGAACCTCAAAAGGAGAAAAGTATTCATGAACTTTTTCAGTGCTTCAAAATTGAATACAAAAACGTGACTCTTGAGTTTCCAGTTTCAGAAAAAAAGAGCAAAATGGATTCAAGTAGCAGCTTGAGGCAGTTGCCTCCTCATCTGCGCTAGGTTTCCTTGCTACATGCTGCCACATCTGCGTTTTCTTCTTCAAAGTGGAGTCTGGACACCTTTTCACATTTTTTAGTCCTGGGACCTATCTTCCCATAGAAATGGCTAAAATGTGGAGGTTTTCCTGTAAAGAAAATCCATGAAAAGGTGAAATGACATGTTTTAAGGTAAAAAGAAGTGACATCAAAAGTCTGAGACATACGTGGTGTGCTATATAGCTCCGAGCCTTCTCACCCCAATCAGGTAAGAAACGGCTCACAGGCAATGAAAACCAGGTCTCATTCCCTGCTGCTCCTGAGTACGTGGTGTTCCCTGCAGCACTGCCACTTCCACCAAGCCTCCCAGGAATGGCAGAGAGGATAATGAGGAGACGGAGGGCAGCTGAGCCCTGCTGCCCAGAAGCAAACTCCAGCTCCTCCAGCTCGTGCAGTCACCAAAGTGAGCAGACCTGCCTGTGATGCCCCATAAGGAAGTGGGATCAGCCAAATAAGGCTGGGGCCAGCTAAAAAGCAAGTGGCAGGGCCTTTGGAGGGCTTACTCATTGGCATGTGTTTCAAATAAGCAAAAACAGCAAGAAGAAATCATAGCGCGGGACCCTCGGGGTGATACAGGGACACCTACAAGAGCATTGATCTGCAAAGAGCAAGTGATAATACCGCCTGCAAGAGCAAACTTTTTACAGCTTGCAATATGTTTTTTTATACTTTCTTCCCATTTAAATGGGTGTGAACTAGTCAAACACTTTTTTTATAGTTGAGAAAAGGGGAGGTGAAGTGATTTGCTCAAGCTTATACAGACAATACATGGCACAGGTGGGCCTTTGCCGTAACTCTGGCTCATGACGTGATGGCTAACTAGCACGGGCTGCTGGGTCCCAAACCCAAAGCCAGTCTCGGCGATGCACCAGAAATCAGAAGTTGGTGGATCTGTCAAGAAAGCAAAACCTTGAGAACCTCTGGGACAACAAAAGGTACTCGGGGTCCTGGAGGAGAGATGAAGAGGGGAGAGTGGAAGGAGGCATTATGACCTAGAGTGAAAAAGGGGAGACGTGGAGGAAGGCTTTTGGGGTGTGCCCTTGTTCCCTCCCCCAGGAAGCTAGGCAGGCACTTGTCTGTCTCAGCTTCCAGGAAACATATAGCAGGTATCAGCAGACCATTGTTCTACCACAGAAACTAGAAAAAATGAGCAAATTGCACAGACTTTAGTTGTCAATTGTTGGACAGCACTGGAAGCAAGAAGGACCAGCTGAGATAGAATTACAGAGTGGGAAGAGCCTCCCAGGGGAGCTGCAGTCACTGACCATTTTCTCCCCTGGAGGCATGCTCTGAGTCTGGGCAGAGGCGGGATTTGGGGAAAAGATAAATCAATGAATATTTTGAAAGCCACGTGGGCTGGCATGAGAGGTTAGAATCCTCAGGACCCCAAAATGTGTAGCTGTTTTCTACCATAGGTTCCTTGTTGAGGGCCGGGGTGGTGCGGGTGGTGGAGCAGCTGGGCTGGAAAGGCAGGGCGAGGTCTTCCACTGCCTTACGCAGCAGGCTGAGGCTACAACAAGCACCTGACCAGCATTGTCCTTCAGACTTAGAAATCAAATGCAGGCTGATTCTGACTAACACTGCGACCCAGCCCTAACTAATGCCATTCCTGATTGGGCTGCGGCGATCAGCCTCTAATCCCCACCTGCCAACATGGGGGACAAGGCAAATCCTCAAAGGGAAGGCAACATCAACTTAATCACTATTGTTTTTGTATATATAAGAGCTGTTTTACAATAAAAGTTTACACAAATACGAAGGAAGAAAATGACTGATGATTTATAAAAAGCAACCAATAGAAGTAGATCCACAGATGACCCATATGCGTACAGGAACTCAAAATGAACAATTATAAATATATCAGTGACAACAGAGGAAAAGATGGATGAAGTAACCGAAATTATGAAGAATTTCAGGAGAGAATTAGGACCCATAAAAACATCAAATGGACATTCTAAGTGAAAAATACAGTATCTGAAGTTAAGAGCTCATTGAATGAATTTAACAGCAGACTGGTACAATGGAAGACAGGATTATTGAACTAAGAAACTGAAGCATGGAGAGAAAGGAAAGACTGGAAAGCACAGACATGCAAATTACAATCAAGTAGGTTAACCTACAATACCGGGGGTCCCAGAAGGAGAGGAGGGAGAAAATGAAACAGAAGCAGCATCTGAAGAGGTCATGACTGAGATCTTCTAAAGCTAATGATGGAATACATCGTCCATGGCTTTAAGAGCTCAGCGGTGCTTCATCACTCTGTGTGAGAGACAAGCAGCCCTCCCCGGGCTAAATACATTGTCCATGGCTTTAAGAGCTCAGCGGTGCTTCATCACTCTGTGTGAGAGACAAGCAGCCCTCCCCGGGCTAAATGAGGGTGGTGGGGTAAATTCAGGACTCTAACGTACATTTGCTGGAATGGGCAACAATTACAAACAGACTCGACCAGACAGTCCAGACACTGAGCGTTCTCTTTCCTCTGCATCCTCCTCCACAGCTCAAGTGAGGCGTCGTCACATCTGAGGAAGACAGTTGTTAGACTAGACTGGCGCCAAGGACGAGATGCGGTGTGCAGTAGTGGACACTTCCTCATGAGATGCAGCCTCCCTCCACCCCGCAAACTCCTCAGTGGGAGACCAAACTCTAGCATGGGCTTTATCCTCCCCACCCCAGATACCTATTTGCAGCAAAAGTAGATAATACCGCAAGGAGATATAATCTTTCAGAGAAAAGTAATGAAACTTCTTAGGAATACAACTGCTATAAAGAGAAAACTAAGGTGAGCAAACCCATACCAGATGAGGCAGACTAAATGAAACAGGCAGGCGAAAGTTTAAAATAAGCTAGTTCAATTCCTTCTAAGAAAAAGGGGAGGCTATTGGAAAGATGTAACAAGAGCTAGAATTTATATAGAAAGGTAAAATGGACATAATTGAGATTTTAAAAATTCTCAACAGCTGGGTTAAATGACTGAATGGTTTTACCTCGAGATTAGTCAGCAAATTTATCAGTCTTAGGAATTCTCTAAAAGGAATAAGGAAAATATGAAAAGATGTAAAAATTAGAAAGTCAGGAGGTATGGAAGATTGAAATAGAATCACCCATATATACATTTGAGTCCCAGAAGGGGAAAAACAATAAGAAGAAGCAAGAAAATATTTGAATATTTGAAGAATTATTGTCCAAGAATTTCTTATATTTGAGGAAGATTTACAATCTCAATGAAGAGAGAGTGAACGAGAGAGAGAGAGAGAGAGAGAGAGAACCCACACTTTGATACACTGATACACGGTGTATCATGAACATTAAAGGATAGGAAATTACAGAAGCTTCCAAAGAGGAAAACAAACCTATAACTTTCAAAGGAACAACAATCTGATTGACATTACATTTCTCAACAATACTGAATGCATGAAGACAGTGGAGTGATACTTTTCATGTTGAAGGAAAACAATCTTTAAACTCATCAGCTTCACTAAACTATCAGCTAAATGTATGGGGAAAATAAGGATGTTTTTCAGACATATAAGGCCTCAGAATTTTTATTGCACCAAGTTTCTTTTGGAGACATTTTTAAAGAAAGTCCTATAGTAAGAAGAAAAACAAACCCTAGAAAAATGGGAAGTATGGTGACTAAATAACTTACCAAAGTTTATTTTTCCTTAATATGCAAGAACTAAAAAAAAAAAAAAATCAAAGAAAAAATATCTCCTTAATAATCTAAACTCAAAACACTAAATGATACTCAAGTAGTATGGAGGAGAAGGGTTGGAATGGGAAAGAGAGTTCAGAGGAAAGTGAAAGTAGCTTCAGGTATTTGTTTTTTTCACAGGGAAGAGATAGATAATGATAAATTTAAGAAATTGATAGATGGAATAAATATAAGTAAAGATCTGAAGAAGTTTGTAATAACCATCAAAATAATCAAAATCAAATATTCTTTCTTAAACCAGCAGGGACATGCTTATCTGTTCAATGGAAGTTAGAAAAAGGAAGAAAAAAGAAACATAAATGAAATATAATCATTAAAAATATGAAATAATATGGATTTAATATTCTGAATATCACACTAATTATAACAAATATAAATGGGTTATACTAATCATTTATCAAAAGACAGTGTCAGAATAAATATTTTTGAAGATGCAGTAATTTAATAGCTATATGGGACAAAGAATTTAAAACGTTTAGCAGTCAAAGTCTTGATAAGGGACTGAAAACGTTCAGATGAATACCATGCTGAGAATCAAAAAGGGATGTTATACACCCAACATAAACGGTGAATAAAGAAAATCTAGTCATGAACATAAATGTACCAAATACTATAGTGTCAAAATATAGAAAATAACAACTGGTATAACTATGGTAAGAAATGGATTTTTAAAATGAAATTATAGTTGGAAGTGTTAACACACACAACTCAAAAACTGGCAAATCAAAGCGAGTGTAGCTCATAAAGGTGCAAGATATCCGAAAGAGCAGAAAGACAGGTCCTGGGCTCTATGGTAATGTGGATGGGATTAGACCAGCTCCTTCTCCTTATCCCCATGGGTTTGAAGCCTTCAGAGATTCCTTCCTGTGGAAGATCCGTTACTGATTCCCACACCCTCTCCCAGCCCTAAATTCTTTTATGAGGTAAGTGCTAATCAATGACGATTTTCATTCCTGTAAAGGACTCAAGGGAATTCATTTCTGAGGAGGCTGCAGTCTTGGGGTGAGAAGAGCGTTTATGTAAGGACTTTTGAACTACTCCCTGTATGAGAAATGGTTTTTGAGTCAGAAAACAGAGGCATAAGCCTGGCCCCACAAGGAGGCCAGAGGGAGATTGCACACTGGGAATCCTCCCTCACACTGGTGGTGCTCCCTCACACTGGAGGAGCTCCCTCACGCTGGAGATGCTCCCTCACGCTAGAGGAGCTCCCTCATGCTGGAGATGCTCCCTCACGCTGGAGGAGCTCCCTCACGCTAGAGGTGCTCCCTCACGCTGGAGGAGCTCCCTCACACTGGAGGAGCTCCCTCACGCTGGAGATGCTCCCTCACGCTGGAGGAGCTCCCTCTGTATCCCCAGCTCAGAGCTACAGACTTCTGCCAAGCCTTCCTGCTGGCAGAGATGAGCCTCTGGTGCAGGCTGAGCTGGGGGCAATTAGCAGAGGCACTGTTGGTATGCATTTAAAATGGCAACCACCTCAAAATGGCGGATCCAATGACTCAGCATTGCGGCCTCCTCCCCCCTGCCC
>JAQZBX010025411.1:0-29559 GCA_029593785.1 Cabassous unicinctus
TCTCCTCTCCTCTCCTCTTCTCTTCTCTTCCCTTCTCTTCTCCCTCTGGGATGCCCACAATGATTATGTTTGGCACTTCCTGTTGTCATTAAATTCCCTGAGACCCTGCTGAAATTTTTCAATCATTTAATTGATCTGTTTTACTATTTGTCCAATTTTAGGGGTACTACCTTCAACGTCACTAATTATTTCCTCTCCCTGTTCAAATCTGTTTTATGTGCTTCCCAAATATTTTCAATTTCTTGCATTGTGGCATTCATTACCATCATATTTGTGTATTTTATGTATTTGTATGATTTTGTTAGTATATTCCCCTAGTGTCTTCCTACTATCCATTTTTAAATATATATATTTTTTATTTTTTTTAAAAGAAATACTTAGATTACATAAATGTTACATAAAAAATATAGGGGAATTACATTTGTGCCATTACCTAAACCAAGATAATATTTATTCCTATGATTTCTTCAAACTGTTTTGTGATATAGCTCTTATATTGAAGTTTATGATCCACTTTGGGTTGATTTTTGTGTTAACTAAATTTTGAGACAAGAGGATAGCTTATTGTCCAGAACAGAATAAGAAAATGATTCTTTCCCTCATTGAATTGTATTGGAACTCTTGCCTAATATCAATTATCTATTAATATAACAACACTATATCATTGATTTGTATGTCTATGCTTATGCTAATACCACAATATCCTGATCCATTAGCATTTTAGTATGTTTTGAAATGGCACAATATTAGTCCTCCAACTTTACTCTTGATTGTCATGCTTCCTTAGGCTATTCTGGGTCCCTTTCATTTTGACATGAATTTTCGGTTGAGTTTAGTGTTTTAAACATCCATCTGAGATGTTGATGATGGGGATTGAATATATGATGTATCTGTAGTTAAATTTGCAGAGTATTGCTATCTTAACAACATTAAGTTTCCTAATCCATGGACATTGGGTGTCTTTCCACTTATCAAGATAATGTTAGATTCTTTCTATAGTGTTTTGCAGTTTTTAGTTACAAACCTTGTAGTTTTGTTAAATTTATTTATGATTTATTTCATAATTTGTTTTCATTTTGATATTAATGTAAATGAATTTTTCTCTATTTCTATTGCATATTCTTAATTGTTAGTGTGTAAAAATGCAATTGAAATTTATATATTGAAGATGGGAATAAATATATATATGTTGAACTCAACTATTCCAATAGTACTTTTATTGATTATTTAGATTTATTATTTATTAGAGAATGCCATATTTAAGTATAGATACAATTATTTCTTCTTTTTCAATATGAAAACATTCTATTTTTTTCTGTTTCCTAATTTCCCCATTTACAAACTCACTTGCAATGTTCACTAGAAGTGGCCAGAGGAGATACTTGCCTTATTCCTGATCTTAAGGAGAACGCATTCAGACTTTCACCCCTATTTGTAGATTTTAAATCTACTATTTGTAGATTTTAAATTGATGTATTTTATCCTATTGAGGAATTCCCTTTTATTCTCATTTTTTGAGCATTTTTATCATTAAAGGATATGTGTGATAATTGATTGTTCAGAATCTATTGAAATGATGGAGTTTTGTCCTTTATTCTATTAACATGGTGTATTACAGTACTTGATTTAAGCATGTTAACTTAACCTGGCATTTTTTACATCAATGACACCTGGTCATGGTTCATAATCTTATTAATATGTTACTGGGTTTGGATTGCTAATGTTTTTTGAGGATTTTGCATGTTTTTATAAGTGAAAATGGTCTATATTTTTTTTTGTGTGTGATATTTTTGCCAAGTTTTGGTATCAATGTAATCCTGGCTTCACAGAATGAATTGGGAAGTGTTGTCTATTATTCTTTTATTGGAATGGTTTGTGAAAAATTGATATTGTTTCTTTAAAGTTTTAGATGTATTCCAAAATTTAGTCAAATGGGCCTTCAATTTTGTGGGAAGTTTTTGATTAATAATTCAATCTCTTTAGCTGTTATAAATCTACACAGATATATTTTTTCTTAATTTAGTTGGGTAGCTTATGTTAATCATTTAAATTCTTTAAATTGTTCGCATTATTTGTTCATGGCATTCATTACATTTCTCTTTATTTCTGAGAGATAATTGGTGGTGTACCCTCTTTCATTCCTGATTTTAGTAATTTGAGTCTTCTCTCTGTGTTTTTTGGCCAGTCTAGCTATTGGTTTTTTCTATTTTGCTCACTGATTTTTCAAAGAACAGTCATTGTTCTGTGAATGAAACAGTCATTTTGTTTCACTGATTTTCTCTATTTTTTCTATTGTCTAATTTATTTCTGCTCCATTTAATTTATTTTTTTTCCTTTCTTATGCTTGCTTTAAATTTAGAATGCTATACAGTCTCCAGTTTCTTATAGTGGAAGACTATGTTATTATTAATATTAGTTACTTCTTGCTTTATTTTAAATACCTGCATTGAGAGCTAAAAAACTTCTCCATAAGCACTGCTTTGGCTGCATATCACAATTTTTTAGTGTTATGTTTCCATTTTTATTCATATCATGTATTATTAATTTCCTTTGTTATTTTTTGAATCATTTGTTAGTTACAATTATGTTAATATCGACATATTTGTGAAATTCCTTAATTTACTTCTGCTATTCATTTATAATTTAGTTCCATTCTAGTCACAAAACATATTTTGCATGTTTCATTCCAGTTAAATTTTTTGAGGCTTGTAAAATCTGCTTTCATATATTCTCTTACAGAGTGATTTGTGTGAGCTTGAGAAGAACATTTGTATTCTGCTATTATTGGCTTCAATGTTCTGTTAGATCTAGGTGTTTAATAAATTTATTTGATTCTATATCATTTTTGCTCCTCTGCCTAACTGTTAAATCCAGTTTTGAAAGAGGAAAATGAAATCTACAATGGCCATTTTTGTATTGCCTAGTCTCTCTTCAATTTTTTAATTTTTACTTAATACATTAGAAATTTCTCTACTTACATATATCTGTATTTATAATTTTTTATTTCTTCCTTATTGATTTGTCCTTTCATCAAAATAAAATTCCCTTTTTTGTCTCTAGTGATTTTTTTGTTTGTTTCAAAGTCAATTTTCACTGATATTGGTACAACCATCTAACTTTGGGTTGCAGTTTACATAGTTCATGTTTTCTTATCATTTTATTTTCAATCTTCTGTATCTTTGAATCTAAAATGATTCTCATAGGCAACATTTACTTGGCTCTTGTCTAACAATCTTTCCCATTGGATTAGATATTTAATGCATTCAGATTTAATATTACTATTGATATGATTGAATTTAAATCTTCCATTCACATATTTCTAAATACTTCACTTTTATTAATCTCTTCCTTTTATTGCTTTCTTTTCCAAAATGAATATTTTAGTGTAACATTTTAATTCTTTTAATAAATCTTAATTATTTTTCATAATTTTCTTTGTGGTTGCTCTAGGGATATAATATACACCTTAATTATCAAAATATTCTTCATATGTATAATAACTTAATTCCAGAGAGATGCAGAAAGTTGATTTGTATAAAGATCTAGTCCTTCTCCTTTTTGTGATATTCCTCTTATCAATACTTAATTTATATATTTTACAACTACAAACACACAGTGTTGTAACTAACTTTGATTAATTAATTAATTGATTTTTAATTTTATCAAAGACACTTAGATTATGTAAATATTATGCAAAAGCTATAGGGATTCCCATATGCCCTACACCCCAAACCTCCCACACCCTCTGGCATGAACATCCTTCATTAGTGCAGCACATTCATTGCAATGGATAAACACATCCTGGGGATTTGCCATTAAGATTCAACCATAGTTCACATTGTAGTCTACACTGTCTCCCACACAGTTATACATGTTGTTTGATGATATAAATTGGCCTATATCTGTTATTGCAATGTCACTTAAGACGATTCCTCAGTCTTGAAAATGCTCCCATATTACAACTCTTTTTCCCTCTTCCTGCCCTCATCAATTGATGTGGCCCCTGGCTCCACATCAATGTTGTAATTTCTTCCATTGCAAGAATCACAATATGTCTATAGTAGAATACCAGTAAATCTACTCTAGTCCATAGTTATTTCCCCAATCCTGAGTATTCTGGGATGATGACGTCCACTCCACCTCCAATTGAGAAGGGGCTTATATCCCATGGGGATAATGGATGGGACTATCCTGCATGGAGCTGCAGACTCCCTCCATTCCCTGGAATGGCCATTGTACCTCATCATCTCCTTGCCAGTTTTTCTGGGTGACTCCAATGTGCTAAAGAGTGGGTATAGCAACTCCACTGAGGTTCCAGGCCCAGTTTGTACAAGGACAGCCCAAAGACTCAAGTCTCTGGATATACACTTACACTTACACTTACTCCACCAAGTGTAGATATGAAAAGAAGGGACAGATGAGTAATGTGTAGGGAACTCTTAGTTGAGTCCAACTCTGTCACTCTCAGGAGTACAAACTCCAAAGTAAGGCCCATTGGTAATGCACCAAACTTCAGAGCTATCTGCCCTCACCATAGGACCTGGGCATCTCCAGAACCATCAGGAGCCCCACTATTTGGGTTAGTGTCTGCTTTGGCAGTCTATGAGATCCTGGTGAGATGTGGATAAGTCTTACCTTTAGGATGTCCTTCTGACTCACTTTGAAGTCTCTTAGCCATATAATCTCATCTGTTCTTAGCTTTTCCTCCTTTTATTTGAGGTCTTTTTCTAGTTGCATTTCTAGTTTGTGCTTGATAGCAGTCCCTCATTGCCAGGGAGATTCATTCCAGGGAGTCATGTCCCATGTTGGGGGGGGAATAATGTATTCATATGCTGAGGTTGCCTTAAAGAAAGGCAAGAAGGAAGCCCTCAGGAGACAAACCTAAGGCACTCTATAGTAATAGGCTAAGTTTCAATTTCAAGAGCAAAGTCTCATAAGCCCTGTCCTCAATATCAAGGGTCCATCAATGAATCATCATCCTTTGCCAGTCACTGCCCCTGCACTTGGGGGACTATTACTGCCCCATGAGAGAATGTGGCAGAGCACTGCAGGATGGGAATTCAGTATTCTCTTGTTTATTGTGTGAGTTTCCACCCACTGTGACTATGTCTCATGAATATTTGAACATTTTTACATACTTTATATGTGTGTACAGGTGAACTTCCTCCCATGCATCCCCCATCCCTACAGCCCATACCAATGATCCTCTCCTGCCCCAGTTGCAACCCTTCTGTCATACAAAGCCTCTTCAAAAATGAAGCCATTACAATAGCCAAATGCAATTAATAGGAAAATGAAATAGTTATGGCAAGTTTCAACATAAGACATAAAATCCATAAAAAATTTTTAAAAAATAAAAATTAAATTAAATTAAAAGATTGGGATATTAAAAAATAAAAAATATATTTTAAAAATGTTATTTGTTTCTGCTCTAGGGATTATAATATACACATTATTTTTCAAATCTTCCTTGTATGTATAATTACTTAATTCCAGAGATATCTAGAGAGTTTATTCTTACAAAGATCTAGTCTTTCTTTTTTTTTGTGGTAATCCTCTTATCAATATTTCATTGCTATATTTTACAAATCCAAACACAAAGTATTATAATTAACTTTATATAATTTTATTTTCTTAAAGTATCTGTGATAAGAAAGTTTAACAAATATGCATTTTAGTTTGTTATTTTACCTTGCTTTTTTTACCATTTCTTATTTTATCTATTTATTCCTCTGTGTATGCATTACCTTGTGGGTTTTGTTTCCATATTTCAATACAGCTTTGGCTCTAATTCTTTCTTCTATCCATATTGTCATATATATTGCATACTTATGTGTTATAATTCCAAATTTATGCTTAGTGTATTATTAAATTACTTTTTATGTCAATTTAGATGAAAACAATAAGAAATATGTGATATACAATTATACTGTCTCTTAAAACTTCCTGTACTTAATTACCTTCACCAGCATTCTTTGTTTTTTGTTTTTAATTTGGACTTGAATTACTGTGTAGTATTTCAGGCTGACAAACTTCCTTTAGTATTTCTTGAGAGTAGGTATGTTAGCAATAAATACTTCTCTGTTTTTAATGTCTTTATTTTTTTTTTTAAGGTTTGACTGGATATAGGATACTTTGTCAACAGTTATTTTTTTCTTGCAGTATTTTAAAGACATCATACTATTTTAATCTGGCCTCCATTGTTTCTGATGACAATTCAGCTGTTAATTTTATTGACTTCTCTTATTACATGATGAGTTGTTTTTCTCTTGCTCCTTCCAAGATTTTCTTTGTTTTTGGATTTCAATATTTTGGCTATGATATGTATGGATGTTGAAGGCTACAGTTTGCTACTTAGATTTTGTTGGTCTTCTTGAGATTATGTATAATGATTTTTTTAAAAAAGATATGGGATGATGTCAGCCATTATTTCAATGTTTTCCATGGGCTTCTCTCTCTGTCTTCTTCCTGTGTTCCCAATGTACATATGTTAGTCCATTAAATGTTGTCCCACATTTTTCCGAGTCTCTGTTCTTGTTTCATAATTCTTTAAACTATCTGTTTTTTTTTATTGCATAATCTCTATCAAGAAATCTTCAGGTTCACTGATTTTTCTACCCACTCAAATTTACTTTTCAGTCCATCTTAAATATTTTCATTTCTGTTATCATAGTTTTCTAATATATGTCTCATTTTTTAATAATTTCTATCTTTTCTTGTTATCTACTTGATGGGACATTGTAATCCCATCTTTCTTTAATTCCTCAAACATGCTATCCTTTAGTTTTTAAACATATTTATAATACCTGTTGGAAGTCTTTGCTAAGTCAAAGAGCTTGACCCCTCAAATTCAATTTCATTTGCCCATTATTACCATGTTTAAAGGTCACACATTCTTATTTCTTTGTATGTTTCTTCTATTTTATTGAAATCTGCGTATTTCAGATAGTATGTCAAAGTACCTGTGGAAAAATCTTCTTTCTGGTGCTTGTTTTTATTTATTTATTTTTTTTTGCTTGTTTATTTGATTGGTGACTTGGTGGGCTATTTTAATGGCATGTATTTCACCCACAGCTTTTAGACTGTGTTGTTACTCCTCAGAAGGCACTGTGTCTCATATATTCACAGTCTCCCTGATGACCAGGGATGACTTAGATTTTAACTATTCTTTCTGTATCTGTGTCTTTTCCTGATCTCACATTAAGCTTCTTGGTGTTCTGCCTCTATTGATATTGCACCAAGGTTTTTCAACTATAATAGATCAGCATTCTGTTGGATTTGAGACTACCTGGAATGCATGCTTTTGCATCTGAGTGGATTTGGGTGAGATACATGATCCATTCCTTTCATGTACATGTCTATCCTTGTGTCAATGTCATACTGTTTTTATTACTGTAGCTTTTAGTGTAAGTCATCCAAATTTGTTCTTCTTTTCACAATTGTTTTGGTTATTTGTGTCCCTTTGCAATTCTGTATGAATTTGAGGATTAGATTTTTCACTTCTCCAAAAAAGTCTTCTGAACTTTTGATAGTGATTATATTGGATTTCCTTTTTTAAATATTAACAATATTAAATCTTCCTTTCTATGAATGTGGGATATTTCCATTTGTATATGTCTTCTTTAATTTCTTGCAGCAATATTTTGTAGTTTTAGTGTACAATTATTTCACCTCCTTGGTTAGATTAATTCTTTGGTATTCTTATAGGTACTATTGTAAATGGAATAATTCTCTTGATTAAAATTGTTAATTAATAATGTATTAAAAAAACTGGCTTCTGCATGTTTATCTTGCATTCTGTAATTTTGTTGAATTCATTTATTAGTTCCAGCAAATTTCTTATATATTCTTTGTTTATTTTCAATATATAGCATCATATCATCTCTGAATAAGGGTAATTTGACTTCTTCCTTCCAGTTTTGATGAACTTATTTCTTTCTCTTACCTGGTTGCTTTTGTTAGAACTTCCTGTAGATTGTTGAGTAATTTTTATGACAGTGGGCATCATTTTCTTGTTCTTGGTGTTAAGGGGAAGACTTTCATTCTCTCAACATGGAGTATATTTGCTTTGGATTTTTATAAATGCTCTATATCATACAGAGAAAATTTCCTTCGACTCCTAAATTTCTCAGTTTTAAATATCATGAAATGATGCTGGATTTTGTCTAATGACTTATTTCATCAAATTGAAATTACCATTTGTTTTTATCTTTCATTTTATTAATGTGGTGTGTTACACTGAATTTCTTATGTTGTATATCATTGCATTCCTTGAATTCCACTTGATAATTACTCATAGTTATATTAATATACTGGTGTATTCATTTGGGCAGTATTTTCCTGAGGATTTTTGCATCCATATTCACGAGATATTGGTGTGTAATTTTCTTTCTTTTTTTTTTCTTTTTTTTTGCTTTATTTTCCTAGCATTGGTATTATTATAATGCAGGCCTAATAGAATGATACTGGATGTAAAACCTACTTTTCTAATTTTTTTAAAAGTTTGGAATTATTAGTATTAAATCTTCTTTCAATGCATCATAGAATTCAGCTGCAAAACCATCTATTCCTGGAATTTTTTAATTGATAGATATTCAATTACTAATTCAATCTCTTTTCTTCTAATAGGTTTGTTGAGTTTTTCAGTTTCTTTTTGTGTCAGATGAAATAATATCTACATTTCAATGAATTTGTTAATTTCATCCATATTTTCTACAATGGTGACAGCTAATTGTTTATAGTACTCTGTTACAATTCTTTCTATGTCTTCAAATTTGGTAATAATGTCCCTGCATTCATTCTTACCTTCAGTCAATTTTGTCCTCTCTTTTTTCTTAGAGGACTTTACTCTGGCTAAAGTTTTGCCAATTTTATTGGCCTTTTCAAATAAACTTTTGATTTGGTTATTTTTTTTTTCTATTTCTTATTTCAATTATTTCTGCTCTAATCTTTAATATAATTTCCTTCAATGTCTTTCGATTTAGTATTCTCTTGCTTGTCTATTAAGGTGTGAATTTTCATTAGGGGCAAATTTAGGTTATTGAATCATGTTTTTTTATATTTTTTAAAGTAAGTATTTAGGTTTCTAAAAATCCCTCTGAGCACTCTCTCCACTGTATATGATAAATTTTGAGATATTTTATTTTTATATTTCATTCATCTGAAAATATCTCCTGGAGATTGATATTGTTAAGATGGTGGAATAAGAAGGTTCATGTATCAGTTTCTTCACCAACAAAATGATTAAACAGGTAGGAACCACAGGAATGAAGTACTTTGAAACCATATTCTAACTGAATTCTAGGGAGAGCTGAAGAAAGAGACTGTTAAATTGTAGCATATACCATAAATTTCACTCTACTTCCATGGACTACCATCTGCAATCCCCAGCTTCATGAGCGACAGCAGCTGTGACTTCTGCCCTGGATCCTAATGCAGATGGTTAGTTCTAGGGTGGGATATAGATACCAATCCTCTAAACTCCAGCTGTATTTCTTCTGATTGTTAATCAGCACTTTTTGATCATCTACTTATTATTTCAGGAAGCCAAATTTTTAAAAATATCACTTTTTAATTTTTATGTTTTTAAAGGAGATACTGGGGATTGAAACCAGGACCTCATACTTGGGAAGCAGGCCCTCAGGCCACTGAGCTACACCTGGTCCCTTGGAGGCCAATTTTTAGGTTGGCCATTGTTCCAATCTCATGTGGCTGTTTGAATTACTTTTATTAATCCCAAATAGATAAAATTAAGGTTTTTTTTTAAAATTAATTCATTCCAGTGGATGTGAGACCTTTCCAATTGGGTTACATCAGTGAAGTGTGGTTCAGGTTAACTCTCTGCCATGTTGATGTGTTTGATATAAGCAGAGACATTCAGAGAAAAAGAGAGCTCTGCCATATTTGGTCCAGCCATGTGAGAGGAAAAGAAAGCTGTCATTTTGACCTGGTCAAAATGAGAGAGAGAACTCCAAGCTTGCTTACTGCTACAGGAAAGGGACAGAAGCTCTGTGAGACTGAGAGATGAGGCCATGAAAGAGATAGGAGCTAAGTCTAGTGGCCCACAGCTGAGCACATGGCAATGGGAGATCCTGAAAGGGAAAGCAGAAACCTCAACAAAGATCACCTGCCATCTTGCTTTACCATGTGACAACATAAGAGGATCAGAAGTAGCAGATATGGTGAGAAAACACCTCTGATGGTGCCTCGATTTGGACATTTTATGGCCTCAAAACAGTAAGCTTTTCCTCAAATAAATTCCTGCTTTTAAAAGACAACAAAATTCTGGTACTTTGCATCAGCAGCTCTTTGGCAAACTAAAACATTCCCCAATCAAAAATGAGAAAGGAATCTTAAAGACAGTATTCACCTTCAGTACTACAGAAAATAGTTAAAGAGCTGTAGAAGATGGGTGAGTGCTGAATCAAGAAAAAATTCTTCGAAAGCTATAGGGGAATTTACTGGTGGTTTTGTTGAACCTTCCCTCAGCTCTTTCCCAATGCAGTGTGGAATCAGTATACATTCTCATTGTTGGCCCTTGACCCCTTTCTAGAGGGAACAGAATAACCCTTATGCATAGCCTTGGGAATGTCTATCTCATTGCCAGTCTAGCTGTTGAAAGTCTGAAAGATGAAACCAGTAAATTTGTCTCAATATCACCTTCCTAGAATTGGTTCTGAATGCAGAGAAGCAGCTTTTAAAGAACTAAAGCAGTGTAAGAAACAATTAAGTCAAAGCGGCTTCTATCAAAGGGCTATGTGCATTAAGTCACACAATAAAGCACAAAGAAGGGGGTGAAGCCTTACTTCAAAAGGAGTATTGGGATCACTTGAACTCCTATAAACTGAAAACATGGGAATTTCTAAGACTGTGAGCCTGCATAAGCCTAGGTAAAGAAGCAGACTCCACAGCCTCACACAGGCTCGCATATGACAGTTAATTCACATTAACTTCTAGCTGAAGTTTTGAAAGGAGGACTGAGATCTGAAGGAGAATTTCAGACAAAGCAAAGCAAATTGAAGAGAATGGAAAGAGCACTTTTAATATTCTTTCTCTCTTCTTTTAGCTCCAGGCACTCAAAGAAATATCTTTCATATCACTAAGTGGATACAAAAATGAGAAACAGGTAGTGGAGGGGTTAATTTCTAGAGTTAATACTTTAAAATATTAAAATTTTCAGTGTGCAAAAAAGATTCCATGATAAAAAAAATAGTAGCAAATGATGGTCCATCCAAAGGAAAAGATAAAATTCCAGAAACAATCAAAGAAGAGGAGCAGACTTTGGAACATCTAGACACAAGCTTCTAAAATATATAATTCACAATATGCTCATGGAGATAAAGAAAAGCACAGAGGAATAACTCATTATATGTGAAAATAATGAATGAGCAATACAGGAATAACTTTGAGATTGTCAAGGAAACCAAAAAGAAAAACATAAGTTGAAGGACAAAATACATAAAATGAAAGAAAAAGGAAAAAAAATACAAACCCAGAGTGTTCTAAGAGCAGAATGGAGCTTGCAGTAAAAATGCAAAAACTAAAAGAAAACAATGGCCAACCAAGAATTCTATATCTGGTGAAATATTCTTTCAGAAATAAGCCAAGAGTAAGACATTCCATAATAAACAAAAGCTGAGTGATTTCTTAAAGAGTACACTTGCCATACAGGTAATGCTAAAGTAAGTACTTCAGACTGAAAAGAATGATTACTGGACAGTGGTTCAAAGAGGCATAAAGAAATCAACATCTGCAGCAAACGTTACCATCTGTGTAATTACAAATTTCCAGGATTACTGTAGTATACTGTTTTGTATGTAACTCCACTTCTTCCTACAGATTTTAAGCACAAATGCATAAAAAGCAAGTATAAATTTATGGTTTTGGATTATAATTTACAAAGATATAAGTGATAACAAATTTAGTTGGTATCAAATAATATATGACTGTTATATATTATAAGATCTTATATTTTAACCCCATAGTAACCACAATGAAAATAGAAGAAAAATGTACCCAGGTTAAAAAAGAGAACACACACAATATAGTAGAATACAAATAATCAAATAAGTATGAAAATAAGCTTTAATGGAAGAACTGAGGGACAAAATAAGAGAAATTACTTAAAAAGCTAAATAGCAAAATACCAGAAGAAAAGTCCTGCATTATCAGTAGTTTTTTTTTTTTTTAATGTATATAGAATATACTATCAAAAGACAGAATACGGCAAAATGGATCAAAAAAACATGACCCGGCTATATTATGTCTCCAAGAGATTTAAAGTTCAAAGATACAAGTATGTGAAAGTGAAGGAAATAATATCTATACCATGTATGAAGTAACCAAAAGAGAGCAGGGTAGCTTTACAAATATCACATAAAATAGAACTTAATCAAAGACATTTATGAGGGACAATGATATTCATTATTATATTATACAGATAAATGAGTCAATTCAACAAAATGCAACAATTATAAAGATATATGTACCTAACAGCATAACACCAAAACAAATGAAGCAAACACTGACAGTTTTGAAGGGAGAAATTGATACTTCTACATTAATAGTAGGAAGCTTTATTACATCACTTTCAATATGGATAAACATATAGTCAGAAGATCAATAACAAAATGCAAGAATGGAATGATACTCTAAAACAACTAGAACTATCAGACATATGTAGAACATTTAACACAATAACAAAGAATAAACATTCTTCTTGAGTTACATGAAACATTCTCCAGGATACACCATCCATTTGGTCACAAAATAAGTTTCAATAAACTCAATATTGAAATTATACAATATATTTTTTTTACTACCCTGGAATTCTGTTAGAAATCCATAATAGAGGGATAAATGTAAGATTTGAAAAATGTGGAAATTAAACAACATGTTATTTGTCTTAGTTTACCACACAGCTGCTGATGCAAAGTACCAGAAGTGGGTTAGAATTTATAATGGAAATTTTATAAGCATAAAAGCCTACAGTTCCAAGGCTGCAAAAATGCCCAAATCAAGGAATCAGCAGAAATGCTTTCTCACCAAAGTCATCTATGGTTTATCCAGGTATACTGCCACATGAAGAACCAAGATGGTGGCTGATATCTCCTGAGGCCCATGCCTCCCCTTCTGGGTTCACCATCTCATAGAGTTCAGCTTTTGGTGATCAAGCATATGGCCTGACTCTTTTTTTTTTTTTTGCCTCATCTCTCATCTTTGACTGCTCTGTTTTCTACCTGAGTTCCACTGTGGACAAAAAGGCATCTGGATCATCTCTTCAGAATTTATCTTCTCCATCGGCTTAGCCTCTTGGGGGCTTTGTGCTTCAGCTTAGAGATCCTCAAGTCCTCTCTCACATATGGCAGGGAAAAGATGGTGATGGCTCTCTTTTCCTGTGTCTGTTTTTGTTTGACAAAGAGCTACCAATGAAAAGTACCATAAATGGTTTGGCTTTTATGAAATGGATTTATTTGGGTAAATATGTACAGTTACAAGGCTCTGAGTAGTTCAATTCAGGGCACCATATGACATGCTTTCTCATGATATTCAGCTTTCATTGATTCAGTTGTCTGGGCATGTGGCAAACCAAGGTAACCAGGATCTCTGTCAAGGTCTCTGCTTTTCTGCAGCTGTAGGCATTCCTGGCATAGGGCTTGTCTCTTACCAAACCTCTTCTCTCTTTCTCTGGGCCTCAGCTATTTCAACCCCTTGGGGATTTCTTCTGTTTGTAGCTCAGCTGTGGATGAAACCTCTCACAAGGCAGGATCAAATATGACAGATTTATTTTCCTGTTTCTTTCTGTCTCTCTGTTTTTCTCTGGATTTATGAGACCCAGCAATGGGGCAGATACTCAAACTGAGTCATTCCTCACTGATGTAGTCTAATCAAAGCTCTAAAATGATCTTATCACATAATCTAATGAAAGGATCCTCAAACAAATTTAATGTAATGCCACAGGAATAAATTAGTTTTAAAATATAATCTCTCTCTTTTTGGAATATATAAAAAAATCTCAAGGTACTAGACTCCATTCACTCAATCCCAAAAGGACATAACTTTCTGTAAACAAAATACATTCATTACTTCACAATATTCCAGAAATCTTAAATCAATTCAGTAGCAATGCTAGGTATCAAAAACATCAGTCACAGGCATGTAGTTTGTCTTGGGGAAAAATTTATCTCTGGCTGTAGACCTGTGAAATTTAGAAAATAAGTTTTCTGCTTCCAGTATACAAAGGAAAAACATACATAGGCTAAACATTTGCATTACCATGAGAAATTGGGACAGAAAAAAGGAGTTGAGTGTCTCAAATAGCTCCCAATATAAGCAGGGTGTACTCCATTTGATTGCAAAGACTGTGAGTTATCCTTAGAATGATATCTTCTTCCCCTCTGGACATCAAAATGGCCCCACCCTTCCATGGGCTTGCAAAACAGCCAGACTTTCTGTTCCACCCTCTTCAAGCATCTGGGTGGTGACCAAGCTCCAGACCTCACTCTCCAATAACATTGGGGTGATGACCACACATTTTCCAAACTCAGATTACAGTCTCAACCACCTTAGTACAGTGAGGTGGTGACAACACACTCCCCAATTTCTGGCATACAAACCCAACCCCTTCATAACAGTTGGATGTCTACCTGATTTTACCTAATTGTGGGGAGCAGGCCCAAAACTCTTAGAGCAGTGGGGTTGTGACTTAATGCTCCCCAAACACTGAGGAGTGCAAACCACCCTCCTTATATCCTGAGGCATCCAAAATCACCCTGAACAATAGCTGGACTGTCTATCCTCATTAAATGCAGGAAATTCACCTTTTTTCCCCACAGGGATGGAGTCCCTCTCTTGGCTCAAAGAGATGTCTCAAGTCCAGACCTCAGCTACCTTTGTATTCCACTTAAAGCTGTTTTCCTTCAACTTGTCCCCTACATGTCCCTTTTAGTGTCCACTGAAAGTAGTTTCATTCAATAAAGATCTCCCAAAAATATTGTTGATTTAGCATGCAGGTCACAGGGATCCAAGCCAGCAGACAGTAAGGCTATCCATAAGTCCTTTCTGGATAATGGCATTTACAATCCTGACATACAAGCTCCAAGTTTATATGTTTACACACAGGGCACTATCATCTGGGGGCTTGTTTTCCAGAAGCTTGGATTTTCTGAAATCAGCTTATCATTTCCTTGTACCCAGCAGTTAGTTATCATCTTATCTCTTTCCTCTCTCACTTTGCTATAAGCTGCAAGGAGAAGCCAGGCCACATTTTTCACATTTACTTTAGAAATAAACTCAGCTAAATGTCCAAGTCATTATTTTCCAATTCTGCCTTCAATCTAACATCAGGAGTCAATTTTGCAAAGTTCTCTGCAACTTTAAAAGACAGATTTCATTTCCTCCAGCTTCCAATAATAGTTTTATCATTTCCTTCTAAGGCCTCACTGGAAATAACTTTAAGACCCATATTCCTACCAACAGTATCTTTAAATCAATCTTGGGCTTTCATATCAATCATCTCACCATTCCTTCAAAAAATACCCCTTACCTATTTAAAAAATTATTCCAATATTTTTAGTACTTACAAACAGCAGCACCCCACTCTGCACTAATTTCTGCTTTAGTTTGCCAAAGGGCTGCCAGTGAATAGTATCAAAAGTGGATTGGCTTTTATAAAAAGGATTTCTTTGGGTTAAAAATATACCATTCCAAGGCTGTGAGAAGTCAAAAAGAGGGCACAATATGTGGTGTTTTCTCACAAAAGTCAGCGATCTTCAATTATGTTCTCTGACCGTGTGGCAAAAGAAGGTAGCCACAGTGTCTGACTAGGTATTTGCCTTTTTGCAGGTGCAAACAAAACTGGCATTGGGCTTGTCTTTTACCAGGCCATTTCCTTCTCTTTGGACCTTAGCTCTTTGAGCCTCTCAGGGTCTTCTCTCTTGGCAGGTCTGCTGTGAGCAAAACCTCTCTCACATGGCAGGATCAAATATGGCAGCTTCCTTTTCCTGCATCTGTCTCTCTCTTTCTCTCTGGGTATTTATCAGACCAAGCAATGGGTCACAGACTCAACCTGCAACATGCCTCACTGACTTAGTCCAATCAAAAGCCCTAAACAATCTTAACAAGTAATCTAATTAAAGGTCCCTCAACTGAATTTATTTCAATCAAATGGTATCATACACGGAGGAATTGATTAGTTTAAATCTATAATTTGCTCTTTTGGAATTCGTGAAATAATCTAAAACTTCTATTATCTCTTTCTCTGTGTTCTCAGTTTATATAAGTTGTAGAGAGGGAGCAGAGACCGAAGCTGTGCCATTTCTCACTGATGTGCTTCCATCAAACACCCCAAAACAATATAATTGAAAGTGATATTCAAAGTGAATCTTATGCAATAAAAGGGTGCCACACTCACAAGAATGGATTAAGTTTAAGAACTTGAAGTCTAACACACTTTTTACATAAATTTTAGTGATACATATTAATAAAGCATGCAATCCATGCAAAGTGTACAATCAATGGTATTATTATAATCACACAGTTATGCATTCACCACTTCAATCATGATTAGTACATTTTCGTTATTCCAATAATAATAATAATAAACAAAAACAGGCAAACATAAAAGCTCTACCTGTGAATAATCACCTTTAAAATATCTGTGCTTCACCTGCTGCACAATGGTGCTATTCTGTTTCTGCCTTTCTAATTTATTTGTATTTATATTTTATATACATATTAAAACAATATGTATTACCTTTGTCTAGTTTCTTTCATGTTATAGATTTCTTTAATATACCCTTAATGGAATATTATTCATATATTACTATACTCTACTGTCCATAATTTTATTTGTTTGTATTTTTGCCTCATTCAAACATATTGTAACATTAATATACATTTGTTCAGTTTCAAAGAAAAGCAATTTTATAATGCAATATTACTCATATTCATATTTCACATGAGGCTTTTGTTATGTCATTTAATCCCATACTAAAATTTTTAGCTTTCCTTCTCCTAATATACATAACCTTAGGCCGTCCCTTTCAATCACTGTCATAACCATATATTATAACTGCTAGTTACAAACTCTGATGTGCTTTCACCATTTCTCTTCATTTCCAAGGATTTATGAACGTTTTTACCAATTCTGCACAGATTAACCCTCAGCTTTCCATTCTCTAACATCATTCTATTTTCTGGTGACCTATATTCTAGTTATTTACTACCTGAATTTACACAATGTATTTAGTTCATAATAGCACAATCATACAGTATTTATTCCCGTATGTCTGGCTAGCTTCTTTGAATATAATGTCCTCCAGCTTCATCTGTGGTGTCATATGCTTCATGACTTCATTTCTTCTTACAGCTGCATAATATTCAATTGTATGTATAAACCATATTTTAATCTTTCATTGGTTGTTGGGTACCTGGTTTGTTTCCATCTTTGGCAATTGTGAATAATGCTATTAAAATTGATGTGTAAATTTTTGTTTGTAACACTGCTCTCAAATCTTCTGGGTATATACCTAGCAGTGGTTTTGTAAATTCAACTGCATTAGAAATTGTAAAACAACCCTCCATGAACCATTATATATTCCCACCATTAGTGAATAAGCATCTTGAAGTCTGCACATCTTATCTAACAGTTATAATTTTCTGTCATTTTAATAATGACCATTCTAATAGGTGTGAAATGACATCTTACTGTACCTTTTATTTGCATATCCCTAGTTGCTAGTGATGATGAATATTTTTTTCATCTGTTTTTTCACCATTTGTATTTCTTCTTTGGACAAATGTCTATTCAAGTTTTGTGTTCATTTGGTAATTGTTTTTGTTCCTTCTTTTTTGGGGGGGGGCTTTTTCATATTGAGTTGAAGGATCTTGTTATATGTCATGTTATTAATCCCTTATCATATATGTGATTTCAAAATATTTCCTACCACTGAGTTTGTTGCTTTTTCACCTTTTGACAAAGTCCTTTGAGGTGCAAAAGAGTTTAATTTTGAGGAGGTCACATTTATCTATTTTTCTTTGTTGCTCATGCTTTGAGTGTTAGGTCCAAGAAAGCACTACCTATGACAAGATCTTGAAGATGTTCCCCTACATTTACTTCTAATAGTTTTAAGGTCCAGGCTTTTATATGGAGGTCTTTGATCCATTTTGAGTTTGTGGTTGTATAGAACTGAAATAGGATTCCTCTTTCTTTCTTTGGTTAAGGGTATCCAATTCTCCCAGAAACCTTTGTTGAAGAGACTGCTGCATTCAAGTAATGTGAACTTGGTAGGTATGTAAAAAACCAGTTGTCCCTAGAGGTGAGGGAATATTTCTGGACTATCAATTCTATTCCAATCATCAAAGTGTTGATCTTTATGCCAATACTATGCTGTTGTGACCACTGTAGCTTTATAATATGTTTCAAGGAAAGGAAGTGAGAATCCTCCACATAACTATTCACTTTAGGAGGTTTTTTGAATATTTGGGTACACTTTCCCTTACAAATAAATTTGGTAATTGCTTTTTCTATTTCTGTAAAGCAGGATTTTGAAATTTTGATTGGGTTTGCTTTGAAACTATGGATTAATTGGGGTATGATTGTCAGCTTCACAATATTTAGTCTTCCAATCCATGAATATATAATGCCTGTCCATTTGTTGAGATTGTATTTGATTTCTCTTAGAAGTCTTTGGTGGTTGTCAGAATTTACATCCAATATATCATTGATTAAATTGATTCCTCAGTATTTGAGTATTTTAGTTGTAATTGTAAATGGAAATTTTCCTGATTTCCCCCTCAGATTGTTCAGTATTAGTATACAGAAACAGTACTGATTTTTGCATGTTGGTTTTGTATCTTGCCACTGTGCTGAACTCGTTTATTATTTCAAGTAGCTTTGTTGTAAATATTTCAGAAATTTCAAAATATAAGATCATGTCTTCTATGAATGGTGAGGATTTTACTTCTCTTTTCCTATTTTCATGCCTTCTTTTCTTGCCTATTTGCTCTAGCTGGAACTTCTAGTCAATGTTGAATAACAGTGGTGACATTGGACATTCTTGTGTGTCCTTAATCTTTGGAGGAGAGCTTTCAAATTTCTACATTTATTATGATGTTGTCTGACGATTTTTCATACATGCCCTTTATAATATTCAAGAATTTTCCTTCTATTCTTATATTTTAAAGTGCTTTTTATCAAAAAATGATGCTGGATTTTATAAAATGCCTTTTGTACATAAATGAATATGATCAAGTGCTGTATTCCCTTCAATTTTTTAATGTGGTATATTGTTTAATTTATTTTCTTAAGTTGAACCACTCTTGAATAAATACCACTTTGTCGTGGAGTAGAATTCTTTTAATTGCTGTAGGATTCTATTTGCAATTATTTTGTTGAGAATATTTGTACTTTTGTTCATTAGAGAGATTGAGCTTTAGTGTTTTTTTTTTCTTTCTTTCTTTCTTTCTTTCTTTAGTATTAGTGTGATATTAGCTTCATAAAATGGTTTGGGTACTTTTTCCTCCTCTTCAAATTTTTGGAATACTTTAAACAGGATTGTTGTTTATTCTTTTCAAAATGCTTATTAGAATTCACCTGTGAAGCCATCTGGTCCTGAACATTACTTTTTTGGGAGTTTTTTGTCAATTGATTCAGTCTCTGGAAATGGAATTGGTTTGTTTTGTTCTTGTATGTCTTGTAGAGTCAATTTAGGTTGCATTTCCAGGAATTTGTCCATTTCATCTACATTGTCTTATTTGTTGGCACACAGTTTCTTATAATATCCTCTTATGATCCTTTTTATTTCTGTGGATTCAGTCATAAGACCTGCCTTTCATTTCTGATTTTATTTGCATCTTCTCTCTTTTTTGTTAATCTAGCAAGGGTCAATTTTAATGATCTTAAAGAACCAGATTTAAAAAAAAAATACATTTTTTTGTTCTAAATTTCATTTGCTTTTGCTCTAATCTTTTTTATTTCTTTCCATCTGCTTGTTTTTGTATCAGTTTGCAATTTTTTAAAATAGTGTCTCCAGGAAATCCATTAGATATTTGATTTTAAGTCTTGCTTCTATTTTAATATAGGCATTTAGGGCTATAAATTTCCCTCTCAGCACTGCATTCGCTGCATCCCATAAGCTTTGATAAGTTGTGTTCTCATTTCCATCTGTTTGGATATATTTACTAATTTCTCTTACAGTTTCCTCTTTGACCACCTTATTCTTTTAGAATTGTTTTGTTTACCCTCCATATATTTTTGAATTTTCCCCTTTTTTGTCTATTATTGATTCTCAGCTTCATTTCTTTATGATCAGAGAAGATGCTTTGTTTAATTTCAATCTATTTATATTTATTGAGACCTACTTTATGACCTAGCATGTGGACTGGCCTGGATAAAGTCCATGAACACTTGATTAGAATGTATAACCCGCTGATTTGTGATGAAATGTTCTCTATATGCCATTTATCATATTGTTCAAAATCTCTGTTTCCTTGTTCATCTTCTGTACAGTTGTTATATCTTGTGATGTGAGTGGTGTATTGAAGTCTCCAAATATTATTGTACAGATGTCTATTTCTCCATTCTGTTTTAACAACTAACCATGGTGCCTGAAGTATTTTCAGGCACCATGGTTAGGTGTATAGATACTTTTGACTCTTACTTCCTCCTTATGGATTGTCCCTTTTTCTAGTATAAAATGGTCTGCATCTCATAACCTTTTGCCTTAAAACATATTATGTCTGATATTAGTATAGCTACCTCTTCTCTTATTTTTTTGTCATGTTTCTATGGAATATCTTTTTCAAACCTTTCACTTTCAGGTGATTTGTATCTCTTATTGTAAGGTAAATCTCTTATGGAAAGTATATGGATGGCTCAAGTATTTTTATCCATTCTGTCAGTCTATTTCTTTTGATTGGTTTGCTTAATCCATTCACATCAATTATATTACTGAAAATATGTTATTTACTTCCACCATTTTATTCTTTTGATTTCATATGTCATACCTTATTTTCATCTGTGTTTTTTCCCTTTTGGTTATGCATTCTAATAGTTTTCCCTTACTGGTTTGTCTTAATCTTTCAGACTGTAATGCTCCCTTTAATGCTTCCTGCAAAGCTAGATAATGTTTTAAAACCTCTTAGTTTTCGTTTATTTGTGAATATTTTAAACTACTTTCATAATTGAATCACAATTTTGGTGGATATAGAATTCTTAGGTGAGTATTTTTCTCTTTCAGTATCTTAAATATATCATACACTGTCTTCTCACCTCTATGGTTTCTGATGAGAATTTTGCAAAAAGTCTTATTTGTCATCCCTTGTATGTGATGGCTTGCTTCTCCCTTGAGGATTTCAGAATTTTCTCTTAATTTTGGCATTTGACATTATAAGTAGCATGTGTCTTGGAGAAGGTCTGTTCAGATTTATTATGATTGGAGTATACTCTGCTTCTTGAACATGTAAATTCATTTATTTCATGAGAGTTGGGATATTTTCATCCATTTTTCCTTCAAATGGTCTTTTTGCACCTTTTCCCTTCTCTTGTCCTTCTCAAAATCTGAGGTCATATATTTGTTGTACTTCATATTATTATTCCTCTCTCTGATCCCCTGATCAATGTTTCCATTCCTTTGTCTCTGTATTCTCATATTTCTTCAATTTCAGCTGATCTGTCTTGTGCACCACTTTTCATATATTCTATAATTTTGAATCTGCTCTTGTGTTCCTCTAATGTGTTTTTACACCTATTGTGTTTTTCATTAACATGAGCAATGTTAATTTACTATTCAAGTTTTTAAATTATTCCTTGTACTCACCCAACGTCTTCTTGATGACCTTTATCTCTTTAGCCATATTGTCTTTCAGCTAATTGTTTTGATTTAGGATATTTGTGTGAACCTCATTGATTAGTTGTCTCAAATCCTGTGTCTCATCCTGGGCTTTGATATATATATTTTGGGGCATATCTTCCATTTTCTTATGTCTTGTACTGTGTTGCTGATTTATAGGCATCTGATTATGATGGTGAGTTTGCACTCATGCTTAATTTCTGTTATGGATGGATTTAATGGTGGAAGGCTCTATTACTGTCATTCTTTGATTCTTGGTTCAATCTCTTCTAGTTCTTTAGGATTATCTCTCTGTAGTTGCTAAAATCTGGATGATGGATCCAGTAATGAGTTGCAGGACACCTTCCAAGCACCTTTGAGAGGGAGTTTGTAAAGGCCCAAAAAACCCTCTCTTATTTACTTTCAATTTTCTTGCATGCACTTTCTTGATACAACAGCTGATGGTGCTCTTCAGCAGCCTTCTCAGTTCAAACCCTGATCAGTATATGTTTGCTGTAACTTTGACTAAAGGAATGTGACAGTGAATCCTGCCTCAAGGCTATTCAGAACCTCACAAATCAAATTTTCTCAGAAGCTGTTCTTCAGCATTTGATGGCAACCCCTTCCCTTTTAGCAGGTAGGAAATAATTCACAATCCTTCTGCATCCTTACCAACCAATTCTGGTAAGTAAAGCTTGTGTTTGTCAGAATTTGATATATTTCTTCCCCTGCCATCTCTCAGAGCAAACAATGATGTGACCCCATCCAACCCAAAGGGTTCATTGGACTCAGCAGGAAAAATTTTTTGGCCAAAAGCTGAGTGAACCTCAGGTTGAATACCTCTCTCTTCCTTTTCCTAAGGTTGTGGCCCCTCTAAACCCCTCTGTCAATATCTGCTGGCCGAAAGCCAAATAATTCAAAGCTTGCAGATGGCATCATCCTAAATACATAAAATTCTGAAAAATCCACAACAAAACTACTAGAGCTAATAAAAGAATTTAACAGTGTGGTAGGGTACAAGATCAACACCCATAAAAGAGTAGCATTTCTATATAAAAGCAAAGAAAACTCTGAAGAAGGAATCGAAAAAAAGTCCATTCACAATAGCAGCTAAAAGAATCAAATAACTATAAATAAACCTAACCAAGGATGTAAAGGGCTGTACACAGAGAAGTATAAAAGATTGCTAAAAGAAAGCAAAGCAAAGTTAAATAAGTGAAATGGCATGGTTTTTTAGATTACATATATTTAAGATGGCAATTAGAGGGACTTCTGGGAAGATGATATTGGACTAGGTTGGAATGGCTGGTGTCTTACAAAAATAATGTAGAAAAGGCAAAAAGCTGTCTGAAGGAGCTGACTTGGGGATCTGCAGACCAAGAGAGTGGTGTGCATCATCTAAGAGGGAGAGAGACAGAAAGATCAAGAGGTCAAAATTAAAACCATTAATTATTTATCCTAGTGGATGAGAATGTTACTCATGCTACACTTCCAAGGGCAACAGCCTTGGTAAAAACCTGTGCCTTACTGCTGCCAGGTGAGAGGGGAATGGAAGTCTTCCTCCCTGAGAAGAAGAAAGATGTGATAGAATGTGGAAAGTGGTTTCTCTTCAGGGAGTTTGGCCAGCAGATCCTGCTTTGAATCCTGTCCCTAGTCAGCGGAGGAAGTTGAAAGACACCAGCCTGGAATACTTGCTCATCAATGCCACCTGCTGGAAAGTTATGAAAGTGTAAGGAATAAAGAAAATTTTTAGATTATCTCATGTCCTAGGACCCTTGATCTTGTCTGCACCCCAAGAGTGGTTGCCAGTCCCTGTTTAGTTAACATAAGCTGTGCAATTTTAAAGATCTAGAAAAAATTGAACCAAAAATCAAAGAGCCATGAAACACCACTAGGCAAGAGAAAGAAATTGATTGTCAGAGTAAATTCAAAAGCATAATCCGATATCTAGACATGAGCAAAGAAATTACAAGCCATATGTATTGGGGGAAAAATTAGTGAGTATTGCTCAAACTTAAAAGTGAAGCATCATGCAGGAAACTTTGTTAAACAGCAAACCAATGTCTTGCTAGTCAGCACTTTAAATATTTTAGGAGGAATGATGAAAACTAGAACAATGGGCACATTGGGGATGTTTTGTAACAAATAAGAAAAGATAAGGTGCATTCTGGAGAATATTGTGTACCTCCCTAGGGATACTGGCCACTTTCTCAGGGACTGATGCATAAACCTTGAAATGTGCTGCCAGGGAGAGTTGTGTTCCTTCCTGAGGAGGCTGGTCACTTACTTGGGAATTGCAGTACTCACAATTTGGCATCTATAATATTGAGTTCATTGATTTTGATTACAATAAAGGGGACAGTCTCTAGTCAGGCCAGTTTAAGTCTCACCCTAGGAGAGGGTGCTCTCACAGGTGTTTTCAAGATTCTGGTATCAGCTGCTGATTTTGGACTTCCCATCCATGAGTAAGGTGTTGGTGAGTTTGTAAGACTGCTCTGTTTTTCTGTCATTTTGTGACCTGTTCAATATTGATTTAATCTTTTGACTGATTATGTTATTCTTGTTTCTCTAATTGTCAGAATAGACTTATTAAACTAGATGTGCATATATATATTCATGCTGCATACAATCAGGACTCTGGCTGGACATGGGCCAGGTTAGTTGGTGTGTCCCCTGATGTGGTGAACTTATGAATGTATGTGTGCAAATCATGAGGGATTGGCACATGGCAGTTGGACCCCTGTTTATAAAAAATCTTTTGCCAATTTTATACTCTTCCAATTATTAACAAGTTTACTAAAATAATATATACATATCTGTGTATCGCTTTCTTATACTTGAGATAATTAATCCATTATATCAAACTATATGCATATATATATAGCAAAGCATTAGGTAAGCATTTTATCTAGCAGAACATCATATTAAGAAACAGAAATGTATGGCCGAACAAAAGAAACAACTAAAAATCTGATGAGACACAGGATTTATGAAAACTAACAAATGATGTTCACTCAAATCTCCTTAATTAATTCAAAGAGTTGAAAGAAAATATGGCTAAAGAGATATATGATATTAATAGAATATTTAGTGACCATAAAGAACAATTTGAAAGCCTGCAAAGAAAAGTAACAGAACTTATGGGAATGAAAGACAAAGTGGGTGAGATTAAAAAGGCATTAGAGGCATGTAACAGCAGATCTGAATGGGCTGGGGACAGAGTTAATGAAATAGAAGAGAAAGCATCAGGGCAGGACTGAATTATTTCCCAGGAAAATTTATTAAGGTTTAGGGGAAGCCAGGACACCAACCAAAAGAAATAGGAGCAAAGGAAAAGAATTTTGATGGAAAAACTATGCAAGTAAAATAATCAACTTCAGCTGCTGATGCCAATACCTCCACCCACATAGCAGACAGTTTTGAATTCTCTGGCCTCTGGTCTGTGTCTATGGACAGAGGGGCCTGCAGGGGTTCACCTCCCAAGAAAGAGGAGAGAGAAGGTCAGAGACAAAGGCTGCCTCAGCTTTAGGTCAACAAATTTGGTTTGCTGTGTCCCACAAACCCTTCTAGGCTAAGTGGGTTCACACAATTATTTGCCCTGGGAACTGGCAGAGGATGACATTGATCCAACTCTCACAAACACCCTCTTTGCTAACCAGGACCAGGACTGGTTGATGAAGACACAGAAGGAGGTAGAATTATCTCCTAACTGGGAAAAGAGAGGGGACTGCCAGCCAAGTTCATTAATAGAGAGTTAGGAAAGGGGAGAATATTGGGACTCCTGTATGGAGATCTGAAGGTATGTTAGAGGGAGGGAAGAGGATCAGGTGAGGGGAAGGGTGGGGTCAGGTAGGGGGAGGGCAAATGGTAAGATAATGTGAGGGCAGAGGGCCAATTAGGGAAAGGACAGAAGTCAGGTAAGGGGTGAGCAGAGGGTCAAGTAGGGGGAGGGTAGAGGGCCAATTAAGGGGATGGTAGAAGGTCAGATCAGGGGAAAACAGAAGGTCAGGTCAGGGACAGCCAAGCATCTGGTATGTAGAATGAAGAGAGCTTAAGGTCAGTATTGGGAATTTAATCATGTCACCTTGGAGGACTGGGCAGATGTGGCCCAAGAGGGCTTTAGGAGAGCCAGGAAACAGGGGACAAGTGCACTGCATCATATAGAGGTTATAGGTTTGCCTGGTGACAAAGAGTGTTTGGAAACATAGAAGCAGCCAGTTTGGGCCATGGGGGGATGGTGGAAGTAAGTGAAAATTAGGAACCAAACCCTGGAAAGCAACAGGTGTTCCAGGGTGGGTAGCCCAAACCAAAGACAAGAGTTTCTGTCCAAGGTTTATGGAGCTGGGGTGGCTGGTGGGGATGCCATTAGGGGTCTGATAAAGGGGAGTTGCAGGCCTGGGCAAGGTTCTTGGACTTCATCTCATGGGCACTGGGAAGCCATGTACATGTTGTACAGTCACAATGAGGATTTAAAGATACTCTGAATATTCAGTTCCCAGATCGTTAGAATTAGCAGCTTTAGCCAAGCTCACCCTGCTGTCTCAGATACTGTTTCTGTGATGTGACATATAAACAGGATGTGATGAGAAAGGAAGTGCTGACTCAGACCAGCTCTGAATTGTTTAGGAACTTTTGTTTTTCTACCAAGACAAGGATCACTCCTCTGGCAGATATGACATGCATTACCTGAAAAGGAAAGAGAGGTTGGAGAAAAGAGAACATCTCCAAATTTCTTTCCTAACTTTGTTCTCCAACTGGTGACCTGCCTAGGCACAATCTAGACATCTTTTTTTATGGAATTTCTTGATGGTGTCAGGTTAGAAGGAAATTTAAGCAGAAATTTATACTTAGGAACAAGGACATCCTTAACATGACTGTGCCTTAAGGATTATATACTTGTAATTCATGCAGATCAAGCCCAGGGAGGTTACTGGAATGTTTTGATATTCCAAATAAACCTCATGGGAGTCCAGCATGAGTAAACATGCCTTTAATACTTACAGGAGCAGTGGTGGCCAGCAGGGAGGTACCACACTGCCTCCCAGGGAATATGAGATTATAAAGTCATTACAGCAGAAGGGAATGGGTTAGTGTAGGGAAGAACCTCATATTTGAGAAGTTAAAGTTTAAAGCTTTACATAATTTCCAGTTTCTGGAACATGTTTACCACACTCTCACCTCCAGGTCTAAAGAACAAGTTGCTGGCTAGTGCAACCCACTATTTCACCCTATTTGACAATTAAGGAGGAGGAGGGGGAAAGGACATTCATTCACCCCTCTACTTCAATGGCTTTTCCACATTCCATTCTGCACTAAGTTTCCATGACATCATCTCAGTGGTTAGGGCATTGGAGTTGTAATGCAGGTTATCAAGCCCAGGAAGGCTGACCATAAATTTGATATTCCAGAGAAACCACATGGGAGCCCAGCACTGGTTATGCCTTTATTACTCACTATTGCCCATCTAACCCGGTGATTGGCAACCTGGGGCAGCTCTACAGAGCTTCTTGTTGGATATAATTTTATATAGAGAATACAGCAAAGAGATGTATATGCACAAGCAGTAAACAGCAATTTTTTTGGTATAGATAATAGGTACAATGAGAACATGTAAAGTTATTAATAAACTTGGCTATAGCCTATGTGCACAAATGCAGGTTAGACATCTTGTCATCTTCTGACAATCTTTCTAAATGAGAGGGTCAGGTTGCCGGCTAGTTCAACCCCACATTTCCCAAAAATCTATAAAAATAACTAGTGGGAGTGGGAAGCAGGCATTCCCTGTCCCCATGGGAGCATTATATCCAAATTTCATAAGTACAATTTAAAAGACAACAGAATAATATGAGTAACTCAATATTGAATATTAACGTTTTGCAGTGAAATTCCACAGTTTTGTGTTTAACCATCCCATATTACAGATTTCTTATAGTTGTTTCATGCAGACAGGGGCAGATTATGCTGGTTTAATATTAAATAAGTAACATTTTCATTAGTAGATAACAAACTACTATCTTGTAGGTTATTTATGAGAAGATTTCTATTACCCTACATTTTCCCCTTCTAAATTCTCTGAGTTTCCTTTTGTGATGTTAAAAACTAGTTTAGGCATAAAAATGTCCACATAGTTTACTTACATTTTTTAAAGAAACTATGGTCTTATAACATTGTTTTGGGTGACTCCTATTTCCCATGGGCTTAAGATTCCCAACCAACAAGGCTGCATACGCCAGTAACATGGCCAAATGACCTCAGTTTTACCAAAATCTATGGTTTGAGGCCTAAGCAACAACAAATTATTATTATTTCCCCTATTAAGCTGTAGAGCAGCTGGCCCTTTAACTTAAAATCTTAATGCCTGCATCAACCAAGCTATTAGCATTTTAACTGGAACAGGGATGACAGCTGATGGTGCTGAATTTAAAAAGGTAAAGGCTGCCTTTTAGTTGTAAAAATCATTTATTGCCTTATTTTGTTCCTTAAAAAGGCAATTTATACCTTCTCTAAAAAGTCCAAATAATATCCTGTTTCATACTCTAAGACTGTCTGAAGTCTCTGGTAAATGGTGTACTTCAGTCACTGTCAATTTGAGTTGGTACCCTATTAAGGGCACTTACACTTTCTAAGCAGTGAATAGTAGCCAGCTGATTACAAGAGTCCCATGGCAGTGTCTGTTGCAGTGAAAACACACTTTGCCCCTTCTGAGAGCAGAGGGGACTGATGTAATTCACTTGCCATATTCTTATTGGAGTTTGTGCTCAACTAATATGCCCCATCTGTTGAGGTAAGTATCACAGCCATCAGAGTGAGCATGATGGACACTTGTGGGTGATTTCCATAAGCTGTTGGTGAATAACAGGCAACTGGAAGTGCTGCCAAAGAGTTTCATAGCCATGATGTCCACTTTTCCTGTGCAGTCACTTAGCTGATATTCAGGTCTCAATGGTATGAATTGGGTACTTATGAGCACATTTCCCTCAACATTCCTGAGAGGCATGTTAGAGTAGAGGTTGGGGACATGACAGATAGTTACCTGTCATTGCTGGCAGGTATTTCAGGTGTCCTTCCACACATCTTTCCACCACAGAAGGTGGCCTAAGACATTCCATTGTTCCTGTTTTGTTTAATATATGCATACCACCCCTGGATCAAGATGGCAGTCTTCAGAGTGACCAGACAATATTGGGGTAGGCTATTTACTCCCATTCCCATGCACAACCTTTCCTGATTAACACATATAATGGTTTAATATCTGAGCTAAATGATGTATGAAGTGTCTTCAGTTCCCTAACAAACCCAGGAAGGCCATTAATTGTTTTGGAGTTTGTGGTGTGTAAAAACAAGGCACTTTAACAACACTTAAGTGATTGACAGAGCAGCAGGGAAATTGCAGCATGTTCCAATTGTTTGCCCATCCCACACTCTTTTTTTTTCTCTTAACTTTATTTGTACACTTAATAATCGAAAATACAAACAATTAAAAAGTAAAAAGTAGGCACAGATGAATAAATATATACATTTCTCCATTAAATGTAATGGATACATATAATTTTTTTTTTCGTGCATCAAACAATATGTTACACAATATATTTAGTTCATAGTAATGCATTCATACAGTATTTGTCCTTTTGTGTCTGGCTTGCTTCACTCAGCATAATGTCCTCCAGATTCATCCATGTTGCCATATGCTTTACGACTTCATTTCTTCTTACAGCTGCATAATATTCCA
>JAQZBX010025412.1:9763-29660 GCA_029593785.1 Cabassous unicinctus
TTTTTTTTTTTTTACTGTTTCCATGATATTTCTTTTTCCAACCACTCACTTTCAACCTATTTGTGTCTTTGGATCCAAGATGAGTCTTTTATAAAGAGCATATAGTTGAATCAACTTTTTTAATCCATTCTGCCAATCTCTGTCTTTTCATTGCGGAGTTTAATCCATTACCATTCAATGTTATTACTGTAAAGGCAGTACTTACTTCAGGCATTTTATCCTTTGGTTTTTATTTGTCATACCTTACTTTTGTCTCTAACTTCTAGTTACCCTTACTGAAAATCTTCATTTCTACACTCTCTTCCAAGCCTCTCTATCTGGTCTTTTTCTTCAGCCTGAACAACTCCATTCCATATTTCTTATAAGTCAGGTCATTTGTTGACAAACTCTCTCAGTTTCTGTTTATCTGTGAATATTTTAAGCTCTCCCTCATCTTTAAAGGGCAGCTTTGCCAGATAAAGGATTTTTGGCTGGTAATTTTTCTCTTTCACTACCTTAAATATATCATATAACTGCCTTCTCAACTCCCTTGTTTTTTATGAGAAATCAGCCCTTACTCTTATTGCAGTTCCCTTGTATGTGATGAATCACTTTTCTCTTGCTGTTTTCAGGATTCTCTCTTTATCTAAGCATTTGACATTTGGATTAGTAGGTGTCTCATATTAGGTCTATTAGGATATATTCTGTTTGGAGTACTTTGTGCTTCTTGGATATGTATATTATGTCTTTCATAAGAGTTGGGAAAATTTGGCCATTATTTCCTCAAATATTCTTTCTGCCCATTTTCCTTTCTCTTCTTCTTGCACACCCATGATGCATATGTTTGTGCACTTTTTGTACTGTCAAACAAATCCCTGAGACCCTGCTCAGTTTTTTTCCATTTTTCACTCTCTGTATTCTTCTGCCTGTAAGATTCCAATTTTCCTGTCTTCTAGTTTGCTGGTTCTTTTTTGCCTATTCAAATCTTCTCTTGTATGCTGCTTGTGTATTTTTAATCACATCTATTGTGACTTTCATTCCCATCATTTATGTTATATTTCTTACTATACTTTCAAATTCTTCTTTATGCTCACTCAGTGTCTTCTTAATATACTTTATCTCTTTATGCATACTTCCTTCATCTCCTTGAATTGATTTAGGAGATTTCTTTGAGCATCTTTGATTAGTTGCTCCAAAGTCTGTATCTCCTCTGAAGTTTTAATTTGTTCCTTTGACTGGGCCATATCTTCCTGTTTCTTGGTATGGCTTGTAATTTTTTGCTGATGTCTAGGCATCTGTTATCTTAATGAGTTTACTCTGAGGTCAGTTTCTTCCTCTTGCCTAGGTTTTTATTGTTGATTGGCTTTGTGTTAAGGTTCTTCTTTGAAACTTGGTTCAACTGACCTTTAGAATAACCCGTATTTCACTGATCAGATTTTTTCAACTCTATTTCATCTGATTCTTGGCCTGGATATGTGATGCAATTTTGACGGTTGCACTCTATTTATGCAATTGTTTCATCCCCAAGAGAAAGCTTCCTTTTTTCTGTTCCTTCTCTGGGAATCTTGGTCAGTTCGGTTTGTTTTTGTTTGGACTTTATAGCTTTTTTACACTCTTTTCATTTTTTCCAGCTGCTTTTGCCTGGAGGGCAAATTCTGGGAGGAGGGTTATCTAGGAAAGGACTTTCCTAAATCAGTATTCTGCAGCCACAACAGGGCCAAGGGCCCACAAATGGAGCATAGTGGCTCCAAAGTGCCTTGGGGAGGGGTCAGGAAGGACACCAAATACCTCTTTGATGGCTCCCCCAAGCTGTATTTTCCTGGCCTGCCCAGCAGATGTCACCCTCCAGCAAACTCTTCCTCGCAGCCCTAAGGAGGCACCTTGTCTTTAAATCTCCATCACCTCTGCCCCTGTCCATGGTGGGTTGAGTACCTCAGAGCCAGGACATAGCAATCTGAATTCACTAATCAAAAGCCATGATCAGTGTTCAGCCATGCCCACCCCTGTTCTTGGGGAAGAGGATATAGGAGTCCCTTTCTGACAGCAGCAGCTAGCCAGGAGCTGGACCCCAGTGTGGCCTGCTGTGAGTATGGGGGATGGTCACTGGCAACCACCACACGGGGAGTACTACTCACAGCTCTTTACTTCAGTTTATCTGTCTCTTCCTCCCGCTCTTTCCTGGATGTTGTAGAGTGTTCTTCTGACTCCAGAGCCTCAGACGAGTTGTTTCAGATAGTTTCTGCCTGTTTACTAGCTGTTTTGAAGGACAGACTGAATCCTGGAGCTCCCTACTCTGCCATCTTCCCTAGGAGTTCCTGAACTAACTCAAATCTTTCTCGGCAATTTAAGACTTCCATTTTTACCAGTGACCTGAATATATTTGATTTCATAGATGCCAATGTAGACAACAAAAACCCAAAATACCAAAGAGAAGGTGTTAATTGCAATGGTAACTTTTCATCTTGTTTAAGGTGGTTGGTAAAGTTCACATTTCCATGTCTAAGATTCCAAATTTTATACTCATGCAATTTAGGTATCTTGTTAAGGTTGCCACGGAATGCTTAAGTTTGTTTTCTTAACCTATGATTCCATTTTAATTTTTGGTTATTTCTTCTATAATTTGTTTTGAAACCAAAAGCCCTCACATTTTCATAAAGTCTTTTAAGGGTTTGGATATGTGCCACCATGAAATAGTCTAATTATGTATTTTCCAGTCCAACCCACAAAGCAAAAACAATCCATAGTATTAAAAGCAAATGAATCTGATGGTGTTTAATTCATTTGAGGAGGCTTCCTAATTTAAGATTTTTGAGTCATTACACATAAATGATATATTTTGCATTTGATTGGAAATGCAATTATTGCACAAAAAAAGGCAAATTGTATTTTTTTTAAATGAATCTCTCCCATTTTTTTTGCAACAGATAACAACATCAGTTAAATTCAACTCCATGACCAACACTTCCACTTTTACCTTCATCAGAGAATGTTAGGTCAACTGAGAAATAAGTGCTCAGTGGGGAGAGGTGAGTGTTCACAGTATAAAACACTATGTTCATACAAATGATCCACAGATTCAAAACAGTTGTGCTCAGGCTAGAGGTCTTTTCACATCAAATTATCATATCTTAGAGTTGAGTTCTGCAGTTCTTTTTTCTTTCTGTTCCCTTCAAAAGATGACACTATTCAAATTTGTAGTTTTTAAAAATGATAGATAAGTTGAACTCTTCATTTATTTTAACTTGGAAAATAACAATGATATATAATTTTTCAGCCACCCTACTGGCTTGGTTTTTGTGTATGGACACCTTCATGTTCATATATCTTACTCTTTGGAGAAAAATCAGTTTTTTATGCTTCCAATATTATTGTTATAATGTAAATATAAGTTCACTAAACAATTACAGGGTTTCAAACCCCACTCACTCAGCTGGCAGCTGGCTTGCTCTAATCACCAAGTGTTAAACCTGCATATGGTCACTAATGCACTAAAACATTGCTAATGACATGGAGGAATGACAAGATAAGACCAGTCTTATAATGAATGACTCCACAAAAGCAAAGTGGCAAAAGTAATTATAGAATCACATGGACCATTGGCCTTGAATTGTCATGGACGTCCCATTTCATGTTCAGCTAAAACAACATGGAGATAACCTTATGTTTAGCAGAAGCAGAGGTTGTATCCCACATGTACTTCAACTGACACATGCTTCTGTTCCAAGAACTAATTGTTCTATAGGTACACATCTTCAATTTCTTTATTACACAGTTGAATTAAACAGTTTTCTACATTCAATTGTATTCTGACAATACAATAAGCCCTGTGGAAATAGGAATACATGATCTTTAAATGTTTTAAAACCTTGTATTGGATTTTATTAACACTCAGCACCATCACCTTCCCATACATTCCCATAAAACTCGAGTAGTTTTAACTTACATGATATACAACTAGTATAATTCCAAAAAAAAGTTGAGTGCATTTCAAAATGTCAAATATCTAATCTGATACCATTACACCCAAGAAAAAAACTAATAGACAGGCTGAATAAAGGTGCTGGTAAATTTGAGTATAAGTGTTTGAAATTATTTCCTATGATTGTAAAATTATGTTTCAAGGCAAATAAAAATATTGTGATCAAAAAATGAAATTAGTCCATAATTCTAACAGACCTGGCATGGGAAACTGAAAATTTATTCTTTAAAGAAAAGAACTGCATCACTGAAGCAACATGGGAAAAACCCAGTTGCTCCAGCATAAAACTGAGCCATACACTCCAGCCTCTTATTCTGTCACTTTTACCCAGATGGGATATTTTTCTCCACAGCCTATTAATAGGCAGTGTCAAGGTGATGATAAGAGCAGGAATCTAGGCACATATATCAATACACTCTGTGATGGAAGGGAAAAAATGAAATAACCACAAATTCTAAATAGACTTAATGTGTGATAATCTCTACAGCAAATGCAACACTTAGAGGTATTTCTAAACAGTAACCATTTGTTTGAGTTCTTGGTTGAAAATAGCATCATCCTAATCTTATCAATTTGAGGTTGAGAAAAAAATATAGGGACGTGTTTGCTCTCATATCACATGCAGTTCCAATTACTGGTTCATTACTGAAAAACACTGAATATTGGTTTTTTGATAAGTTGAAATTAATAGAAAGTGACAAATGAAACATAGTGTAGTTATGGTAAGAAATTTCTAAAGAAAGAAAACAGTTGCCAAGGTATGGGAAAGGGAGTTCTTGAGATCCTAGAAAATCTTGATATAGAAAAGTAGATGTATGAAGAGCATACTAAATAATATTTTACACAGACCTCCTCACTAAGCTTTTGCTAGAACAAGAATATCATTCCTATTTCTCATTTTGCCTCAGGTACCAAGAAAACCAGAGACAAATTTGGAGCCCACAGCTATCAACTGACAAAACCTTGTAATATGATTTTTTTCTCATTGTTTTTTCTCATTGTCTGCTCATTGTTTGTCTCCTTCAGGAGGTACCAGGAACCGAACCTGGGACCTCCCATGTGGGAGGTGGGCGCTCAACTGCTTGAGCCACATCTGCTACCATAATATGATTTTTTTAAAATGTACTTTATCTTGGTTTCATTTTACTTTCCTATGTCATATCTATTTATGGGACCTTATTTTATATTTTTTGGTAAAGTGCTTCCAATTCTCTTTAGAAAGAAGTGAGAATAAATGCCATCTTTCAGAGAATCCAAGTCACCCTTGATAGTAAGATGCACCCTCATTTTATATAACACTGAGGGAAAAACAAAACAAAACCAGGAGTCCACTGCCAATGGAAGTTTGATATACTATCAATGATAAGATGCATCTTGATTTTGGAAATGATAAATGTACAGGAACTGAGGTAGCGCAGGCGGCAGAATGCTTCTCTCCCACATTGGAGGTTCCCAGGATCGAATCCCAGTGTAGACAGGACGAGAAGGAGGAGAAGAGAGGGCAGGAAACAGACATAGAGAATTGCCTAGCGAATGGACACAAAACAGCAAAAATGGTGGGGGGGCGGATTTAAAATGGATAAAAAGTAAATAAATCTTTAGAAATGATAAATGTGAAACAAAATGTCCCTCTTAGAATCAGTGAAATACAACACCTTTCTCCTTGGTAAATCTGTAAGTATTTATGAAAGTTCAATTTTGTGCTAGGTTTTGAAAGGCCAGGATAAGCACTCAAATTGTGAGCATGGGCAAGTTGTTAGCCATCATCTTGTCCTGTTCTCTTGTTTACAGATGAAGAAATGCAGAAATAGTGTACAGTCTGAACTCTCAAGGAGCTTATCATTTCACTGCAACTGCAGAGGTGACATGACAACATTATGGGTATTAACTGTGTAACAATTACTCAAACAACAGTGCATATTTAGCACCAATGTGTTTATTAGGAGTACAACCAAACCTAAACTTAGACAGCTTTTCTTTTTCTTTTGAAAAAAAAGACATGCCAATACCAACTGAGTATTTTCTTAGATCCCATTTTCTTCCTGCAAAATACAAACTACTTATTTTGATTTCTGTAATTTCAATTATTACTGGAGAATTCCTACCATGATTAAACTCTGCTGCTTTAGTGAAACATTTAATCAGAAATTGGGAAAAATCATCCCATGCAGGAGTAGCCTACGGTAAGGAGAAAATTTAGCACCTTTGGTTTTTCGTAACTAGAATGAGAGAAATTTTACATGGATTTTGTAAAAGTCTAGTACAAGTGAAGAATAAAATTTCTTTTGAGGTCACAGCATATTGTTGTCTGTTAAATGTTAAATATGAACAGATTTCCTTTTCACCACTTGAGGTTAAAAGCAGGTGGATTTTCTTTCTTCCTTTAACATTTCTAATTGAATGGTAAATCTTATAAGCACATCTTCAACTTCAAGCTATACTCCAGTTACACTGTAGACAAGCCATCACCTTAAAAAAAAAGAAATAAATACACACACACAATTTGAAAGAATTCCATAGTTAAACAAAACCAAATTGTAAAATAATTGGCAGTATGAATAGTCGGAAGTTAACAGTGACTTTCCCTGAGCACACAGCATTTAAACATTAATGATGGTAGAAAGCTAATTAGTAAAATTTAATTGGATATATGCAAAATGGTGTAATGAGAAGAATTCAAGCATATTTAATTTTTAATCCAAACCCAAACCCTAAAGTGGAAAACCAACTAAAGTCAATCATTATAAAAGGTAGACTGACACATTTTAAATACTACTCTACTATGGCCATACCACCCTGAACGCTCCCGATCCCGTCTAAATACTACTCTATTAGCACCTAGAATGAGTTGGTGTATAAAATTAAATACAGTAATATAGTCTCTTGTGCCTTAAAAATAAACTTAGAAAATGCAAATTATGCTAGCTGCTTAAAGATGAAAATTTAAACTGGAATGGAGGACAAATGTATATAGAAAATGACCCCATGAAATATAGCTTAAAATACATTGAGTTTTAGTATATGCAGATAAGCATCCACAGCAAGCCATTCAGCAGGCCAGTGAAACCTAGAAAGCAGCCAAGGTAAAAGTAGACATGTCAGTGATAGTACCCGATTTCACAGAATCTGATATCAGGACAATATGATATGGGAGTCAAAAAGGTCAGTGCTATTTCAGGAAATATATGTTACAGAGAAGAAGTCGATAGTCCCCCTCTCTACACATGATATTAAAACCACACCCAGAGCTTAGAGGAAGGCAAAGGTTCTGTTTAGAATAGATTACAATCCTGGCTGCCCATTTCCATCACCTGGGGAATTTTAAAAAATACCAATGCCTAGGTCCCAACACGAGGGATTCCAATTTCATTGATCTGGGGCTTGGGCATGACGTTTTTGTTTATGTTTATGTTTATGTTTTTGAGGTACAGGGGCCAGGGATTGAACCCAGGACCTCAAATGCGGGAAGTCAGTGCTCAACCACTGAGCCACATTGGCTTCCCTGAGTTGGTTTTTAAGTTTGTTTTGCTTGCTGTTTATTTCTGTTTTTTTCTGGAGGAACCAGGAACCAAACTGGGACCTCCTGTGTGGGAGGTGGGTGCTCAACCGCTTGAGCCCCATCTGCTCCCAGGATGATATTTTAAAGATATTTGTGCATCTGAGAGTTCAGGTTATTCTAATGTGCATCAGTGTTGAGGACCCTAGTCTGGAGCTTTTTTTTTTTTTCTTGCTCTGTAATTGGTGCTTGGCTTTTGCTGACTGGCAGCTATGTGTCTTTTTCTTGGAAATGAGTATAATTTTTTGCTCTTGACTGAATTCTTACAAGTAGAAATATGGTGTTGGCAAGCAATAGGAGTAAGAGACAATGTCAAAATTGTGAGTAAGCCAGAGATGTGTTATGTTAAGCATCACAGCCAAGTTTGCAACACTTTTCCATATTATCTCTGCGTGGTAGACAATGATGACAAGTATTGAACTTGGAAAGCTCATGGCCTTCTGGCTTCTCATCAGAGTCCTCCTCTTCACTGTCAGATCACATCGACACAAGGATCTTCCACTTGACTGGGACCTTAAAATGCTTAATGGAGTAGCTGCTGTAGCTGTCAGGGTTCTTAGTAGCAACAGATACTGACCCCAGTTTAGGCAGAAAAGGAATTCTTAAAAGGTCACTCTCTAGAAAGCCAAGAACCAGGCTTGAAGTTACAAGCTAGGAACAGTGTCCCAAACCATACCTCAGAACTGATCCTATGAGATGCCCTCACTGCTTTTGGACACAGACTTGGCCATACACCAGCCACTTGTGCTGCTGACATCCTTCCTGCAGGCTCTGCTTCTTTGTGTCACTGCCTACTGACTCTAAATCAGCGAAGCCTGGGTCCCACACTTCCCCCAGCTCTCAGGGAGCTTCGCAGAACCCACATCTGGCACTTTCCACTTCCATAGTAGGATAGGTTCTCTATTTCCCACTAAGACTCATAAGGTAGGAAATTGTTCAAACACAAAGGGGATACGTTCACTGAGAAACCAAAAAGAATGATAAACAAACACTACAAGAGTCTTTAACTTTTCCTGAAATTAAGCAAAGCTATAGGAAACTATATAGTCTGTCTCAGATGCACAAATATTTTATTTAGCACTAAAGCAAAATCACTCTGCTCTTATGCTGGTTGCCCATATCATGCTATGTAATACTTCCAAATCTAAAATTTGCCAAGTATGAGTAGGTATTACACACTGTGAAATATTAATGCATGCTTAATTACAACTGGAATATGAAATCACCATGCACATTACAGCACTCTGAACATTTTACATCATAAGTAGATCTCATTTTTAGAGTGCACATATGCCAAGTATATACCAGGGAACCGTGAGGTTTGACATATTTCTGTAGCCTGAGATCCTTTTCATGTGGCCATGAAAGGAAAGCTTGTGCTGGCTCAAAGACATCTCTAAAATTTCTTCCCCTTTCCTGTGATACTTTGACTATTTCTAAAACATTTTCTGGTAATGTAAATTATAGCTCCTCCTGCCATTTGTCAGCAGTCACTTTGAAAGGAGTGGCTAATACATACTTTTTTAGAAACAACTGAACAGTATGATTTCAAACCTACATAGTCACTGTTAAGTAACCTAAACTTGCTCTGACAGATGAACCCCAATCTTCTCTTTCGCAATATTTTAAGTTATTTTTTTCAAATATAAAATCAAATGAATCTTCAACCAAAGGTTTCTCAAAGTCATTTTTTTCAACGGGCAATTTTACTTTCTCATGAGAAGAACAGAAGTCATGTTTACACAAGAGCAAGCCTTCAGTCCAAACAAGAAAAAATGTAGTCAATCCCAATATACAGATACCAGAAATTGCTTTTGGAAAGGGACTCCAAATTCCCACAAACTACCTTCCTAATGCAAAACTCTAAAGTTTCCTTTGGGAAATAAAACAAGAGTCAGGCTACTTGTGAAACAGAAAGCATATTTCTAAAAGCAAAGGGTCCAGCTTTAAGCAAAGAGTGATCACAAACAGAGATTTTATGAGCTCCCAAATCTATGAATTCCATGCATTTTTCTAAGGATAAGGTCCATAGCTTTTAAGAGAATCATAAAGGGAGACAAGGAAAAAAAAAAAAAAGTTAAGAACCAGTGCTCTAAATAATGAAATAAGGGCACCCTCTTCTCTGTTCCAAGAGTGAGATCTTCAACCACTACCACCCAACTATCTAATTGAAGCAATGAAATGTAAAGTCGATTTTCCAAACTCAGAAAATTCTCTGGAGTACTTGTGCCCACACTTCTTCGATATGAGGACACAGACTGACTGCCAAGAACTTTATCTTCTTATAGATAAGAAGGGGCTTCTTATATGGGACTGAATCACTCTTCCATTCTTTCCAGGGTGGATGGTCTGGAGTGGGCACACCATTGGGTGCTTGGACAGACATGGTCACCCTCACTGTCATTCACAGGTTGTGCCACCACATGATGACAAGTGGAAGAACTGCGTCTTTCTGCAGTAGGAGACAGCGTCATATAGAAAGAGAGAAAGAGTGCAGAATTTAAGGCATAACAGCGGCATTTTTAAAATTTGAAAATGCCACTCAACAGATTGAAAGTCTAAATAGCACAGTAGCTTCTTCTGATCCTTTCCATTTTGTTTCTGCAAAATCCAAAGCATGTAAATAACACAAGGTAAAGCTAAATGATTCTTTTTAAAATATTCTTATTTTACAACCCTGATAACCCAACTTGTATCAGTCTGTGGTAATAAAATAAATCATGACTGAATAAATCACTAGCTCCTTTTCAGAAATTAGTCTCTCTTAAAGTGCCCTCCATTATTTCTAGGAGACCCCTATGATCCCTTTGTACTTTGTCCATGATGCCAATATACCAACATTTCCCAAAACATATTTCCTGGAACTAGACCCAGGAGTTGTTCCCTGAAGAAAGGGTCTCAAAGTCTAGGAAATGTTATACCTAGAGCACATTCACATAGTCTAGATGCTGAGAAGTCTCATGTAGCTTTGTTTAATCTGAAGTCACTTAACTCCTGACCCAGAAAGTGAAGATTTTGTGCCTGAAGAATGCATTCATTCCAGCTGTAACATTCTATGACTTCTGTGACTTCAAACCTGTGAAATGGATAAGACAGGTATCAGCTGCTCCAAGTTGGAGATGAGAAAACTGAACCTCAAAAAGGTTAAATGACCTGTTCAATGCCACCCAGGATGCAAGTGGCAAAACTGGGACTCAAGTCCAACACTGTCTGTTACCCCCTGCTTTGGGGCTTCCAAAAAGCCAGAAGAGACTGGGATGGTCACGTGTATATGCCATCCAAGCACCTGCCTCTCAAAAGGAGTCATTGTAGAAAAGTTTTTCTAGGCACAGATTTACTCCCAAATTCCTGGTCTTATTGTCCTACCCTGATACCTCACCAAGACCAGGAAACAACTGCTTCTTTCATCAACCCACACCCAAATTATGTGCCAGCTTTTCTCAATTCACAACAATTAGTGATGACAAAACTGAAAATTTCAGGAAATGGTAAGATTTAATGAATTGGGGGTAAAATATATGCAAATGTATATTTAGGGTTTGTAAGTGTTTTAAAACCTTTAGAAATGTAAGGCTACTTGCTAGTTTATGAAACAGGAAATATATCAATTGTAATTTGATTTGCTCACAAAGTCATTAGGTTTCATTATATTTCAAGTAAACCATTCAGTGTATTAATTGAATTTGCATTTAAATGTATTATATTTTCATATAAATGGAACTTTATATTGCCAAACTTTAAATAATTTAGCTGGGCTTGACTTTTTTTGAATTTTTGAGAAGCAGGCAAACTCTTGGGAGTAAATGAAACATTATATGTTAGTAAAACAGAAGGTTATTTTATTTTCTGGGCAGGGTCCTCCAATGTAGGACAGAAAGAGGGCACAGTTTTCACAAAAAGAGCTCAGAAAAAAAGAGAGAACAGGATTGGAGGGGGAAAAAAACTCTTTGAATGCTGAAACGGTTGCCACATGCAAGTATATCTAATCAGCTTCCGTTTTCCAGAAACTTGCAAGCAGTTTCTGCCTTTCAGTATTTTCTTTTGCATCCTTCTGTGGGCTTTTGAAAATTAAAAATTTGCCCCAATTGAAACAAGTTTCTTCTTGCCTATTTTCCAATAGAGCTCACTTTCTTCCACACGCTGCAGACGTTCGGTGAGAAACAAGAATCAAATCAAAGGCCATGACCTGCAAAGAATTTGCAAGTTTGTTGCTGAAGAAATATCATTGACAAAACTTAACTCCACACTCCTGAGTCAAAAACCTGAAACTCTGTGCTCTCTGATGCTTGTCAAACACTTTTCTAACCTAAATGCGGGGTTTGCTCTGTAATCCTGTCAAATGTAGGACAGAACCTTCATCATTCATATTTTGGCTTTAAACTCCCAAATCCAAGACATTTACAGCACCATTAAATGCTCACAGTATGGAAATTACACTGAACTTATACCAGCAGATACTTTTCTTTCTATGATCTACGGTCATCATCATAATTAATTAGGTCTTAGTTTTTAAACACCAACAGCGTACCTGATATTCAACCAGCTGCTTTACATACATTATCTTTCTTGATCCTCAAGGTAACCTTTTGACATATGTGCTTTATCACTGCCATTTTGCACAGGAAGAAACTGAGGTTCAGGAGATTAGGCAACCCACCTCAGGTCACACCAAATTTATATGTGTCTGGCTCCAAAGCTGGCACACCACTTCTTCCTCCATGCATAGATCATTTGGGAGGTGTAAAAGAAGCAATATATAACTCCTCTCAGCATTCTCAAAAACCAAAACATTTCCAGTTTCTTCAGGGAGAAAACTATCCAGAGTAATTTTTTTTATTATTATTATGCAAGACTCTGCATTCTTGATAAGAACTTTCAGGGACATTCACACAAACTCCTTTAAACTCCAGAGTGTGGAAGCCTAAAAAAGTGAAGGAGAAGAGGAAAAGTGCCCAAGAAATCCAGCCCTCCTCCCATTCCTGAAGTCAAGAGCAAAAATTAGCCACAAGTTGTCTCCTGCTGGCCTCACCTCTAGCCACTGACCCTCTCCATCCCAACACACCACCGAAGACTGAGTGCCCAGGTTGCTTCTGAGGGGAACTGCATGGAGCAACACTTTATGGACCTGCTAACACAGCTCCAGGAAAAAGCCCTTCCCATCGCTGCTCCATGCAAATTCTTTGGTGCCTCCCTGGCACCTCCATGTAGGAGCCCATAACAATGACCAGTTCTCTTCAACCTACCTCACCTCACTCCCTTACCAGCCTCTGGGTGATTCCTTCCCTGAAACTACTCAAGGGCATCACTGTTTGGTTCTTTATCGCCTCTCACCTAATCCTCACCCTACAGTTGCCTCTTGCTTTTCAATATAGGTGGCCTTAAAAACAAAATTGATAAACCAACTCATTATGTGTTTAGAAGTAGTTCATAAACTTGTCTAAGGCCCCTTCACTGCCACTTAATTCATTTATTCAACAGACTTTTATTCAGAGCCTGCTATGGCTGGTTTGTGCTGGGTTCTGAGGGTACAGAAAGTTTTCAAATATGATGCCTGGCCTGAAAGATTGCAGTCCAGCAGAAAAGACATTGGATCCAAAATAAATTACCATGCCACAGAGTACTGGTATTGTAGCCTTAGGAGCCAAGAGCCTAAGAAATAGCGAGAAGGAAGCAATTAATCCACTGAAAGAGTTAGGGAAGCTTTCACAGAGGAGGTGGCCTTACCACTGGGTCCTGAAAGGTGGATAGGAGTTTATCAGTCTGAAAACTGGAGGACAGGCATAACTGAAGCAATGGTCTATTTTAATTGTAATAAATGGGATGACCATTTTTATATACACACAAAAGAATAAAAAGTTTCAGAAGTGCAAATTCTGTCACCCTCAAAATCTCCGTGACAGCAATTTACATTTTCTGACTGAAAGGACGGACATCGATCAGCTTTTGGCATTCACTCCACCTTACCTCACTGTCCTGTCAGGAACCTCTCCACACCTCCACCAGTAATGATTTAAATAGGTTATCTTTTCTCCCAGGCCTACCTGTTAACATCCTCTTCTTCATACCTGAAAAATGAACCAGCCATTCATTCCCGTGAAAATACAGCCATAAAGGTTCATAAATAATAAATTAAAACTTGCAATCGCCATCTAGGTTAAAATGATCCTTAGCCTGGCAGATCACTAAGTCATAGCTTCTGAAGGAACATGGTTTTACCACATTAAGTTCTCAATTTTGCCTGAGGGGAATTTTCCAGGTAAAGGTAGGCAGCATAATGCCAAAAATTTTCAGAACATCTGGCATTATGTAGGCCTAATAACTAACTATAGTATCAGGTTATCCATGATTCTTGGTTTTCCTCATTTCAAAAACAAAAACATAAATGAACAAAGCCTTTCCTTCTTCCCTCCTCTGTCTCCCTTTTTATAATTTCAACCAAACTTTGGGAGAAAGTGACCCCTCCACCCCATTTGATTTAGCCCGTTCTCTTTTCAAGTCCCCCACAATGAGATTTCCCTCCAGTCACTCAAATCCTACTCTACTGATTCTGCCTCTTGAAGATCTCTAATGACTCTAATCTCCAAGCCTAATGTTCCCATCAATGCTTAATATTCTATGCTTCACTATATATTGATCCTGTCCACCTGCCCTCCTTCTCAAAACTTCCTTCTCTCTCAGTTCTTAATGCCATCATTCATCAAACACCTATTGAACTCTTACTCTGCCCCAAGGACTGTGCTAAGCACTGAGGTTAAAAACCGTCCTGCAGCCAAGGAATTTACCAATCCGGGGGGGAAGTCAGTCTATAAAGAATCCAATAGTTACAAACGGGCAACTTTGTCAGTCTATACATTTGTCAGTTACAAAGTGACATATTACTAGAAGATGCACTGCTGGGATCCTCTCAGCCAACAAACCAGCCAAAGAAAATATCCTGGAGAAAGTGCCGCTTGAGCAGGGTCCAGAAAGCCATGAACCACACACAGGAAGGAAAAGCAGAGAGGGAATTCCTGGAAGAGAGAATACTGTGCTTTTCCAGTCCAGTCTCCCTGCCTATCACTCTACTTTTCTGTTTTAATTCTGGGTATAAACTGGTGCTGAGCCCTTATGCCTCAGTACTTTCTCTACCCACTTCTACTCGTTGGCAGAGCCTACCCTCATAGTTTAACTGCCTGTGATATGAGATGATGGTCAAATCTGAGCCTCCTACCCAGAATCTCCAACTCCCTGGAGCCCAGCCCCGAATGAATGGCACACCAGCTCCTCATTATCAGTGTTTTCAGAACCTTGTTCATTATCTACCCCTGAAGAGTGGCCCCTGCACAGCTCCATGAGTCCCAGACACATTACCACTCTTCTCCCAGGCATTAGTATTCAAAACCTTGAGAATCACTTTTTCCTTTTCTGTCTCTGACTTGCTCAGTTTTTCATGCATTCATCAGTAAATGAATGAAACGACTATTCATCATGGTTTTCCCTTGTTCCAACATCTCTAATGGACCCTCTTTTTGGTCTCAAAATAAGATAAATTCTTAACTTAGTGTCTTAGTTTGCCAAAAGCTTCCAATGCAATATACCAGAAATGAGTTGGCTTTTATGATGGAAATTTTATTAGGGTAAAAGTTTACAGTTCCAAGACTGCAAAAATATCTAAATTAAGGCATCATCAGAAATGCTTTCTCACCAAAGGTCGGCTGCTAGCAGATCCTGGAGTCCTGCCACCGGGCAGGGCTATATGGCAGGTCTGCCTGTCTCTCTCTTTGTCCTCGAGCTCAGCAGCTGTGCGCGATCAGGCATCTCTCCCTGGGCCTTGGCTCCTTGAGCCCCTCGGGGCTTCTCTGTCTTTCTGCAGCTAAAGGCGAACCTAGAGTCCTCTCTCTCATATGTCAGGGTCAGAATGGCAGAGCTTCCTTTCGCTGTGTTTCTTCTTTCTCTGTGTGTGTTTCTCCTTTCAGTTCTCAATTCATATAAGCAAGAGAGTGAAGATCCAACCTGAGTCATGCCTCACTGACAGTCCAATGAAAAGTCCTAAAGTGATCTAATTGAAAGCGATCAAACCAGAGTCCCTTAATCTAATGCAATCTGAGGGCCCCTTAACCAAATCTAATCCAAAAGCCCCACACATAATAAGCTTCCATGCACAGGAATGGGTTAGCTTAAAAATGCAATTTTCTGGGGTCCACAAAAGACTCAAACCAGGACACTTAGATTTAGGATTCTCCATAATTTGTTTCCTTGTCCAATCTCAGCTACCTATTCTACCACCCTTACCACGTCTATATAACATTTGAGGGTTTCCAAAGTGTCTTCCCAAAGCATTTTTACAAGCATTATCTCCTTTGATCCACCACAATACCCTTACAACACAGACAGGGAACCACTATTATTCCTCTTTATGGTAAGACAAACCAAAGATGGAGAAGCAGATTCAGTCAGACCTTCTCATTCTTAACTCAATGATCTTTCCCATTATGTCACATCATGTATAATGTCTTGATTTGTTACATAAGTGCAACATCAACTGCTTCATCTGCTAGTCTTATATCATTGCCAAATTGTGAGCTTCTAAAAGGCTGGAAGAGTGTCCAAGGTTTTTTATGTAACTCCCTCAGCATATAGCACCAAGCACTGCACTAAGCACAAAAAGATGTTCAATAGGTGTTTTGTGAATAAATGTCCTTTTCCATGTGATTCTGCTTAGGGAAGTCACAATCGTACTCCCCTGCTTAAAACTCATCATGCTCAGAAGAGAATCTAACTTGTGACCATAGCTGTCAAGGCCCTTCGTGATCATACCCTGCCTACCCCTCTGACTTCATCCTTTACCTCTTTCTCTTGTCCATGAAGCTTCAGCCACCCTGGTGTTCTTTCTGTTACTCAAGTTGGCCAAGCTTATTCCTGCCTTGGAGCTTTGCATCTGCCATTTTCTCCAGCTGAGACGCTCTGCCCCAGCCTTCACATGACTCGCTCTTTCTTATCATTCAGGTCTCAGTAGGAAAAGAAGCCTAACCTGACCACATAAACTAGAGTTAGCCACTCATCACTCTCTCTCCCACACCCTGTTGTATTTTCCTCCCAGCACTTAACACAATCTAAACTTAGTTATTAGTTATTTATGTGTTTATTGCCTGTCTTCCCATAGAATGTAAAGTCTGTAGGATCAGAGACATTATCTCTCTTGTTCGATTAGGGAAATAAATATTTGTCAAATGAATGCATAGATGAATGAATGAATAAATTAATGAACTCCCATTTCCTCATCTACACAATCAGGGGATTGCAGTAGATAACCTCTAAGGTGTCTCCCAACCCGAATGTTCTTGCCCTTTCGTGGAATCAGCTGAAGTACTTTCATTGGCTATCACTGGGTCATGTTTCCTTTTTTTTCTTGACCTTACTTCTCTCACTGAAGAAATTCCTGTGAGTGGAGAAACAATATTGAGAAAAGGAGAGAACAAGGGCAAACAATGTAGTTCAGGTAAAGAACACCTTGCTTCATATTGTGATGCTGCTGCCACTCCTGTCAGTTTCCACAATCACATTTGCTATCTACTGTTTGTTTTTTAATATGTTTGCATTATTCTCCCAATGTATTCCATTGTTTTCTCTTACCTTGATAATGATATACAGAAAATGATTGTTATTTCTGAATTTTCCCCAAAGTATGAAATATATCGACTGAGAAATTGGTTATTTCAAATGGGCAATGTCGGCACATATATGATGGGGTAAGTCAGGATGTGCCTTTAACTTGGAAGTTGTGTGTATTTATGTATCATTTTGTTATATGTTGGGAATCCAATTACTGCTGAACTACCATTATTCTTAGAAAATATTATATTTTGTAGCTATTTTGAAGACAGCAGACACATAAGACACTGAGATATAGATTGAAACCACTCATTGCAAGTGTTCTCCAACCATCATGAAAAATTGCCAACCACTAATGGTGGCTCCAAATCACTGACGATTGCTGACCTTTACCTGCGATTTCCTTGGGAAAACAAAATCTAACACTGGGTACTTCCTTTGTCAAGTGTCTACAGAAAATGTACTTTTCATTTTGTTCAGAGGGTACTGAATGTTTACCCATCATTTTAGCAGCTTTAGACTTTCAATATTTCCTACTTCAGAAACATGGAGATAAATTGAACAGCCTTCCTTAAAACTTGACAAGGTTAGATTGCTTTATTGTTCATAATATGAAAAGGTCAGAAAATGGAAGAAAGTCTCCTTAGAGGTTTCTTCTCTTTCAATTCAAATAGTACTCTCAGTAGATTGTGGCCTTGCATTCTTCACTTTTGTTTAGTTGTGTCAACTTCTGATTTGTGTTTTTGTCTATGAAGATGCCAACTGAATCAAAAAATAAATCCTTTTCTGCCTTTGCCCATATATGGCAAACACTGACTTCCTAGATTGTTATAGTTAATTAATATTTCAGAGAAACAGAAGGGAAAAAAATAGAAACAGAGCTTAGACCAAAATTAAAGAGTTTTGGCACCACTTCTGGCAAAGTGTGCTGGCACACCTTGCCACAGAGCAGCTGGGGCAGAGAGAAAGGGGAGAAAGCACAAAGGTCATTGGCCAAGGACAAAGGGTTCTCCTCCTGAGCTAGAACACTCTCTTGGATCCTCCGCTTAGCATCTGCATAAGCTCCAGTTATTTGATTACAGAGACAAGGTAAGTGGATCCCCAAAGACTACATCAATTAAATTAATAACCTAGAATTTCAAGGACAAAGATTCCCAAGTCAAACAATTCAGAATAATGGAATATTTACAGAATAACTATGAAAACTTGCCTTCCAAAGATGAACTTCATAAAATAAAGCCACCTCAAATGTGCCAGATTTAATTCATGATCATAAATACTGCTACAAATTTCATTATTATTAAATCTCTTCTCCCACTAAAGAGGCTGGACAGAAACAATAAAGAAATAACTACCCCATCTATTTCAAAGCTAAGATATCATAATTAGTTTTGTTCTGGAACTTTTTTTTTTTTATGAAAGCTTCTCTACTGATAGAGAAATAATTTATGAAAACAGAAGGAATGTTTATTACAGTTTGTCTCGTGGTCATTACTGATCATGAAATTCATAGCTTAACTAGTTTATTTTCATCTTTAAGGACATTTAAAAATCTGTTTTTAAAACATTTCTCATTAATACATCTTATATCATATTATCTAAATGTAATATATAATCCAAAAGAAAAAGCTTAAATATTATCTTCTCTTTAGAAGAAAAAAATATCTTAAATTCTTTTTCACATTTTTATACTAGAGCTTAACATATTTTTCCTCCCATGATTGTTTCACTCATTAACAAAAAAAAAACATATGTTTCCAAGTATTGTAACAAAGATTAAGTAACACGTATCCTACTTCCCCACAACTGCCAAATTCAACTCAAGGAAAACCTCTCCTTATATAATATAAGAAATTATTTCAACTTTATTAGTTATTAAAAATAATAATCATACTTACCTGGCAAGGGAGATACCCATGATCATGAAAGTGGTTTTCCCAGGGCGAGACTTACCCATAGCATTCCGGCTGTGCTGGCCCCTGCAATTTCCCCACATGTGGGAAACTCACCTGCATAATTTGTAGCAGAAGGGGCTGCATTCTCACTTTACCCTGAAAAAATAATAATAATCAAATACTAACAATTTAATATGAAAATATATTAATTGGTAATTATAGGTAGATGATGCTTTAAAAGATGTGACAAGAGGACACAAAAGGCAAATTTACATTTATATAGGAAAAGTTAAAAAAATGATTCAAAAGCAATATCTATTTGTACTATTAACTTCAGACCATTGTTCACAACAGGGTTCACTGTGTTATACAGTTCCATGTTTTATCTTCTCTTTCATGAATTATAACAAATGCATGACACTATTACAAGGTGTTATTAATAGGGTGGTATATAGGAAAAATATACCTAATGTAAACTATGAATTATATTTAACAGTAATATTTTAATATTTTTCATCAATTGTAACAAAGGTACCACACTAATGCAAGGTGTCAACAATAGGCGTAGATGGGAATGCTGTATTTTTTACATAACTTCTCTGTAAACCTACAACTTCTCTAATTTAAAAAAAAATCAGAAAAATCAATTGGAAAAAAAAAAGAAATACCTATACCTTCTAAATCCACAAATGACAAGAGCTAACTATGTCTTATTTTCCCAATTCGCCCCCCAAAAAAATCTGTTGTTTAATACACAGAATTTTCAAAGCCAACATTCAACCTTACTTTACAATGGAAAAAATCAAAACTAGAAGGGAGATGAGTTATCCAAGTCAATTCTGTTATAGTGGTTAAACCAAAGGTAGAGTTCAAGTTCAGGACTCTGCCAAGACCATG
>JAQZBX010025413.1:0-29560 GCA_029593785.1 Cabassous unicinctus
GTGCGGGCCAGCTTGTCTTCACCAGGAGGCCCCGGGAATTGAACCCTGGACCTCGTATATGGTAGACAGGAGCCTAATCGCTTGAGCCACATGCGCTTCCCTAGAGTTTTTTAAAATCTCCTTTAAGAGAGTAAAACTTGGACTCATACTTGTTACATTGCACCTGAAGCAAATATATGCCTTGGCAAAATTACAAATTACTGGGAAAATTTACATTCCAATGATTTCACTCACATGATATAATCAGCATTAGGTAATGATATCAAATGAGGTAGCTTCTCCATAGGTGCCTCTACCTATATATATATGATGTGAAAGGGGAATGAATCACAGCCTGACTTTTGGAAGAAATGTGCCCAAAGAGGAGCTAGAATGCTTAGACCCAAACTGGTGAGATGGTGCCTCACAATTAAGCATTTAGCTTCATGTACTCTTCATGTTCCATTATGGACAAACTCCCCATGATTCTCAGTCTTGTTCTGAAATACTCAGTCTACCACCTCATAACTGAAATGCACCACTTCCCAGTAACCTTTTTGCTGCACATCCACCTTTCATTCACTTCCTGGATGGGAAAAGGAGAGCCTGTCCTCCATGCTTCCTCCCATTGTTCTCCTTCACCAATCTATCCTCTTTCAAAATTCACATCATTCTTTATACCCTTCTCTCATGATAGTCTTGTTATCTACCAAATTCCAGGACACACTCCTTCCTCTTAGCATTTTACTCCCAATTTTCCCTTCTTTCTATCCCTTCCACTGAGGTCAGTTTTTGGTTTTCCATGCCCCAACAATCACTTTGTTAATTCTCCCCACTCATCTCAAATTTCCTCGACTTGCTCAACTCCTAAGTTACTTATATTTCTATTTGACTCAAGTTGTCCACAACTCAGCTATCCCTAGTTCACAATTACCTCTCAAAAATTCCCAAGATCTCAGTTCTGAATCCCCTTTCTCTCCACAGCCTGCCATCATCTCACTGAACTTGGTTTGTCTTCCCTGTAACTGTCAACCCCCTGACCCAGACCCTTCCCAGGCTCAAAGTCATTAAGCCCCTTCCGGCTTCAGTTTCTTCCAAACCCTTAAAGGACCCCAAAAACACTCTCATTGTTAACCTGGTTCCCTTGTCTCCCTTTCCGCCCATCCTATCCATCTAAGCCAATCTCCAGCCAGAAGAAGAGAGTATCTGCTTTCTTCACTCCTATTCCTAAGAGTTGATAAAGATGATGGATGAGAAAGGTGCATTTTTGTTTTGTTCCTGATGCTAGATGCTCTCCTGAATACTCTAGATAAATTACCTTAAACGTTGATTGACTTGACTACAATGGAATGCTATTCAGTTAATTTCCACCTGGGTTTTCTGTGTCACTGAGCAATCATTATGTTTGTCAGCTCTTTATAATATTCCACATAGTGGCTATTTCAAAGATTTAACACTTCCTGGAGTCCAAAGCCCACTCCCAATTCTGTGGATACCTTGCTTAAAACTTTGGAAAGATAAAAGGCATTCAACATGAGTTTCCTCATAGTACTTTCTTCCTTCTCAACTTTTCTGGATATGTTCATCTAACCTCTCCCCACAGCTTTCCAGATTTAGAGGTTCTTTTTCACTAAGACCACTTCCTCTTAGATCCTTGATGCCACTCCCTCTTGCTTTCTCTGCCATGACCAATGTTCTCTTCTCTCTCTATCTTCAACATCTCCCTCCACATAAAGATGTCTTTCCTTCACCTGCCCAAGTTTTCCCCATCCTCTAAGAAACTGACTTCTTCCCACCAACTACCAACATCTCCTTCCTCTGAGGAAAGTACTAAAAGTGGACAGAACATTCCCTGCCTTTACAGGAACCACAAGACAGTTTTCTCAGTAGGCTGTAGGTATCATTCCTTTGCATCATTTCTCCTAACTAAACAAACTGCTCCGGCTGGAAGACCCAGTACTGCTTGGACCATTGAAGAACCCAGTTTTGGGCAGAAAGCTGGAAGCTTTGCATAATACCTTGAAGTGACTGACACTGCATTTGGTAGGATATGGAGGACACAGAGGCTTCTGGTTTGTCTCTGTCTCTTAGTGTCTTACAGTTTCTGTTCCATTGCCATCTAAGTCAGGGCAGAGAGAGAGAAAGCCCAATTTAGATAGGTCCTGAGATGGTTCTCTCTTTCCCTAATCTCCCTCAACTAATCTACCACTAAGTCATGACAATACTATTAGCTTAACATCTTAATATCCTTGTAATTGCCACCATCTGCTGATCTACTCACTCATCTCCCTGTCTCCAGCTTTGCCCCCCTCCATTCCATTCTCCACACTGCAATCAGAACCATCTTCCTGGAATACTTCCCTGCTTGAAACCCTTCAGTGGCTCCCTGGTGCCTAAGAAACAAATCCAAGCTTCCTAGGTCCATCATGACCAGACCCTGCTCTTATCTTTCCCTCCCTGTTCCACAACAAGCTCCAGCCATGTCAACTACTTGTACACCAAATTCTCCCAGCTCTCTTCAGCTTCTGTGACTTCGCCCTTTGCTCATTTTGCCTCCTCTACCTGGAATAGGGCCTGTGGTGGCTTGGAACTCTATGTACCCCTAGAAAATCATGTTCTTAAAGCTAACCCATTCCTATGAGGGTCATCTTATTAGAGTATGTTTTCATGAGGTTACTTCAGTTAAGGCATGGCCCAGGATGGGTCTTAATTTTCTTACTGGAGTTCTTTACAAACCGGATGGATACACAGAGAGAAAGCCACAGAAGCAAGCAACTGAAAGCTATGGAAACTGGAAAAGAAGGGAGAGACAATCAGACGCCACCATGTGCCTTACCATGAGGCAGAGGACCCAAGGATCACTGGCAGCTGGTCTTTGGGAAGAAAGCATCATCTTGATGCTACCTTGATTTGGATATCTCACAGCCTCAGAACTGTGAGCTTGTAAGCTAAAAAATTTCCCATTGTTAAAGCCAACTCATTTTATGGTATCTGCTTTCAGCCTAGCAAGCTAAAACAGGCCCCGTTCCAACTATCTTCTATTTGTTCCTCAGGTCAGTTCAAGCACCATCTTTCCACTAGTTCCAGGCCTTCCCCAACCATCCCAACTCCAGGTTGGTTTAGGTGCCTTTCCCAGGTACTCTGGTAGGTATCCCAGGCATTCCTTCATCCAGGCCCTTTCCATGCTGAGCTGTTCTCATCTGATTCTTGTCTGTATCACAGCCTGGCCTATTAGAGCTTTATCAGGAACTGTATCTGATTTGTCTTTGTAGTCTTTGTGTTCAGCATAAGGCCTGACACATATACACAAATAAATGCCTCTCTATAATGAATAAATGAATAAATTATATTTTGAATAAGAGCTAGAAATCAATATTTTTAACATTCATTGCTACCTCAGTACTTTTCATTTTCATGATATTGTATGGTAAGTAAATACAGAAGAATTTGCACAGATTAAGGCCAAGGGGTAGTTTTTAAAAAAGAAATGCAGAACTCAATTAAATAAGCCATGTATACCAGTTCTACTACTACTCTTGCTAATATTGATCGAGGACTAACTCTGCATCAAGCACTATTCTAAGCATTTTACATCTATTGACTCCCTTAACTCTCAAAATAATCTCCCATTTTATAGATGAAGAAACTAAGGCATAGAAAGGGTAAATAGCTGGTCCAATAAATGGCTGAGCTGGGATTCAAACCAGAGCCACACTGTATTGCCAGCTGTGTGACCATAATTATGCAGAAAAAATTTCCCTCACTCAAATACAAACTCCTCTCAATTTTCTTCATTTTTATTCTATTTTAACTTGGAAAGTAACAACTTTACGTATATTAAATTACCAGCATCAAATGATCTCTGAGGCCTGTTCTTCCTGAGAGTTTTTCCCAACTCCAGGCCAGTTGGGAAGGGGAAGTAATAGTAGTAGGCGGTAGGTTTAAGTGTCAATTACAAGCATTGTATTTCTTTTGGAATTAATTTTCCTACATCCTAAGGAAGTGGCTGTTTAAAGTTTTGATACCTATTTGTGAGGTTGTAATTTTTTTTTTAATGAGTGTTCAAAGAAACACAAACTGCTGAGTGAAATTGAAGATTACAAAGACCCTGTGAGAAGCCTTTGCCACCACATGAGGCTTGGACATCAAAGGGGTTAACAAAGATAAAGAGAAATTAGACAAAGTGGGTGAGAGAGCCTGGAGCCATGATTTTCTATGGTAAAAGGAGAAAGGTTTTTGAAAGAACACAGCTCTGGACAGGCAAAGTCAGGCAAATATGAAAGGCTGGATAACTTTGCAAACTAAGCCTCAGAAATTATTCTGTGGCAGACCTCACAACAAGGGAGACTGGTGGGGGAGATGCCTGATTTAACTTACAGCATTTGAATTCTGGGCTTGTTTATGGTTTGGTCTATATTTTATTCTACTTCATTTCCCTTTTTGGTGGTGGTGATGGGAGGCAGGAGTAGGGAATGGGGTAGGGGATGGTGGTAATGGTAGTGGGGGTGGCTGGTCCAAACACACAGAAGCAAAGGAAGAAACGGGACAGCAGTTACCTGGGTTTAAACACAATTCCTACTGTCTCATGAAAGCACCAAGTCACAAGAATTTCTCTGCATTTCTCTACCTCACAGGTAAACCACAGAAACAGAAATGGCAGTGGAAAAGAGGAGAGAACAGGAAAAAAATTTTGAGCCTTCTGAAAGGAAAACTGCTGAGGGTGGGGGTGGGGGAAAGGAATCTACAAAATATCCTCATCTTGAGACTACCCTCCAGCTTGAGAATCCCGATGCCAATGTCTGCCTTTTTGATTTGTAAACAGTTTCTACAAGAGTATGTGACTATTTCCAGAACTTGTATATTGTGACATTTTATTTTCTTTACCTTCAGTACTTTGAACATTCTTTTAATAATAATGGACTGAAGCTTATCTGTATCCTGGCCAGTTTTATAAAACCAAATAATTGCTAAGCAGGGGAAGCAGGTTTATTTGCATTAAAAAAAAAATTTTTTTAAGGGAAATTCTGCCACTCTCTGGAGAGAAATCAAAGATCTATTTCTTAGAGACCACCACAGAATGCTATTTTAAATAATTGCCATTGAAAATAGACACATATATTTTTAAATCTACCCATAAAAAGAAAAAAGGGAAATCTTAGTTGATTTAAAAAGATAACAGAAACAATATATGAAAAATAACATTTAAAAATACTACACTGCCTCTAAGGAATTTTTAACTAAAGAGGAAAGTGTCTCAGGGCACATTCGAGAAAAAGCCTCCAATGTTTAACTCTTAATCTTTCCAAAATCATTTTACAACCTATATTTCTGTCCTCCAGTCTGCAACGACCATGCAAAGGTTTTTCACACTATTTCAGCTGCCACTGCTTTCATACAATAACCCTTTATTGTGAACAAGGTCACATTGACATTAAATATAAGTATATATATGTCATATAATATATATATGTGTTGTTGTTTTTAACTACAGCTAACCAAACATGAGGGCAGAGTAAGATTTCAGCCGCAGTTGAGAGAAATAAACCATAGAAGCACAAATGGGCAGCTTGTTTCTGATGCTCTCTTGCACTTATCCACCAGTCATGGAGTACTTAATGTAATGTAAATTAAACTTTCAAAAATGCAGGGATGTGATCATAATCAGTAACAATGCTGGGCAAATCAAAACACATGACGTGCTGTTTTTATAAGTAACCAGAGAGAGGAAGTAGAAAAACCTACCTGGCTTTAACAACAGGGTTTAGATGCATCTGGTCTCCGAGGACCTTGGCCAGCTGTTTTTGCAGAAACGAAACATTTCCGTGCGCTCCTTTAATAAACGGGTGGTCGAGGAGATGTGTGACGGAAGGACGCCTTTCAAAATCCTTAATAAGACACCTGTTTGTAAAAATCAGCAAATAATTCAAAGTACCATGTTAGACACCCTGTTCTTCTGTGAATATAGGAGAGAGGCAAGAAAGGGCATTTATAAAACCTAACCATTAACCTTACATAGCTTTCTTTATTAATATATTCCAGAAAAAAATTAAAACATCTTTATTAACTGAATTAATCAAAATATCAGAAATCTACTTTAGTTTAAGTAACTATTGAAAGCATGATCAAATTTTACCAATTTAATTTGGGGTATTCAAAACACAAAAATAGATGGGTCAGATTGAATTTTCTGTCTGAATTTTCATTACAGAAATTTTTTTTCAATGTAGTGAAATTGATTAGCCTATTTATTTTAGAAGCAAATAGAATTTAAATATTATCACCTCAACTGAAACCTAAAATATTAAATGTCTCATTATTTAGTGGTGGGAAAAATTCAAGTTTGCCAGGAAAGAAACTAGTCATAAAGAAACCTTCATAGAAAAATTTCAATACCTTGATTTCTAATGTATTCTGGAGAAGCAGAGAAACCTTAGAAGAGGGAAGTACCCATGATATAATTCAGATGAATTGGAATGGAATTTTGCAAACAAGGAACAAAAAGTCCATTCAAAATGGTAAAAATCGGGTTGCATTGAAACTCCTCTGAGGTTAATTGGTTCAAATAGCACCAGTGTAACCACTTTCTGTTTCATATTCGATGCCCTTTTCAAAGAAAACAATGATTTAATGGATTTGGCTATATGCTCTGTGTTATTAAAGATGATTTTGACACAAAGAAATTTTAGTGAAATTGGGTCTGATGAATACCCCTCCAATTACCATCGTGTTTCCCAACTGGGTAGTTGCCCTTGACGAGAGGAAGAAATTTCAACCTCTGCCCTTTTAAGCTATCAGTCTTTAGCTCACTTTGGAGGTTTAGGATAAAATTGATGCCATTCTGCCCACTCCATGGAATGAAAGCTTCCTGTATTACCAATAGCGATATGTCAGCAACATCTAAAACACAACATACTTTTAAATAAAGAAATGCACTGGGGAAGGATAAAAAGTACAGCTGTACCTTGAACATTTAAGCTCAGTTCTTAAAACAATCCTCACTGGTTAGGTTTACAAAAAGGCTTTATCCTTTGCAGTTTTTCACTTCCAATCACTTTTACATCCCTCACCTTCTAGTCCTAAAAAAAGAGATTCGGTCAATTTCCCAGCCCATTTTAGAACTGATTCAAGGTATTCCTATTTATTGGAACTGGAGCTTTCAGCTAGAAAAACCAACAGAACCTAGGTTATTGTCATTCTGCTGCCTGCAGGACTATAAATACCATTCTTGTCTTGCCATGGAAAGAAATCAATCATTCAACTTTTATAGGTTCAGGGGCTTTTAGTATAATCCATTATTTTTCTTACCAAAAATAAAAAAATCAGTACACATGCTTTAAAAATCCTGTATCCATGTCTTTATATCTGTAACTTTCCCCCAACTCCATGCAACAAATGCTAATAACCAAAGCATTTGAAATAAAAAGCAACCGAAGAGGCAGGTATGTGGTCAATAACACAGGTGCATGGCCCAGAACTCCTGGCTTGAAGGACGATCTGCTAAACTCCTAAGACAAAAAAAGTCCGGTATTCTGAGAGCTCCTCTTGAAGATGGACATGGTGATTTCCCACACCCTCTGGGTCACAGATAGAATGGTTAGAAACTGGCAATCAGGAATTGCTGAGTCCCACGTCTAAACCTGCTCAGTAAACTTAGGCAGGTCACATTATATCCTCATCACTAAATAGACATACAAGTCTGAAGTATTTCCCTAAACATGGGCAGAAATTTCTTAATGTTTCCCCCATATATTATTTCTCTCCCCGACCCCTTATTTTGCTTATTTGTTTATTTATTTATCTACTGCTTTCTTCTTGCATTAGTTGATATTTCATCTGGTTACTAGTGTGTGCTCATGGAGAAAGGAAGAAACAGCGAGAGGTCCAAGGCAAGCCTCAACTGCTTAAGTAAGTAGTGCCAACACTTCAACTAAGTAAACTCAGAGGGCTGAAACTGAAGGTGGGAGGCATAGGAATAATAATTTTAAAAAATCATAGCACATGAGGGGAAAGTGGTCTGAAGCTGACTCCACCTTCTGCCTCCAAATAGATGCCTTGGGACAGTGTTCCAGGTGAGGCCTGAAAACAAGGTCCTTCTGGTGTGTCAGTAATTAAAGCTCCTTGGACAGGGTTTGAAAGAGACCGGAAAACTCATATTCCAGCTTTTGAAAATAGGTCTTTACTGGAGATTGCATTGCAATTAAAGGTGTTTTATCCTGTTTTACAATTTTAGGATCCAGTGGGGAAACAAGATTACCAACAGGGTTGCAAGATCATTTGGTATTCTGGAGAGGGGTTCTCACTAGATCACAAAGGTAGTAAGAAATGGGGTCTACATAAAGAAGTAAGAGAATTAGACAAGGAAGAAACTAACAGGTAAATCTGTGGTCTCTTGAAGATCCAAAAAATAAAGATGGGCAATCCACTCTCAAGAAGCAAAGCTCAAGAGGATCTGTTAGTTCTCTCAGTAAGACCCAAGTGGGTTGAATTCAAATCACAGGATCAGCAAAACTGAAACTGATTTTGTATGGGAAGAATACTCAACAGAGTTGTGACACATCCAGCTGCATTGGAGAATTTTTAGGGGAAGGGCATGGAGACCTTGAGAGGATAGCCTTGTTTTAAAACTCTCTTGTCTATTTTTTTTTCATGGGGAGAAAGAACCAGATTGAAGTTGAATTATTATTTTACTGACAAATAGAGGAAAGGTTATAGTTCTACCTTGAGAGCAGATATGCAAAGATATGACTGAAAGTCATGCATTACTACATTATCAGGGCATCAGTATCATATCACCTCATTTATTCAGCAAATATTTATTTCACAACACCATTTTTAGGCAGTATTAATTGATTAATTAATTAAAATATTATGACCCTTTTCCTCAAGCGGCTACAATCTAATCAGAAAGACAGAAGGACAAGAGAAATATAGGAAACAGCAAAAGCTAGAGTTTGCAGATATATTTGGGATAAGAACATAAAAGCATAGGGTGCTGCTTTTATGTTCTCATAAGGAGGATTTTCTATTTTAACCCTCTCTTTTTTTTTTTTTACTTTTTTTTTTTATTAGAGAAGTTTTATGTTTACAGAAAAATCGTGCAGAAAACACAGAGTTCTCATATATCCTCTCCCCCACCCCACATTTCTCTATTATTAACAGTGTGGTACTTTTGTTATAATTGCTGAAGAAAATTTTTATAATTAAATTATTAACTATAGTCCACAGTTTACATTAGCTAACTCCCTTTCTTTTAAGAGGTGAGGAAACTGAGGTCAAGTCCTCACCAGGAGAACTCACCCTTCCCTGCACAAAGAACAATATAACCCTGGGTGTGTGGGGGCAGAGGGGAGAGGAGTTCCAGCTGGGAAGGCTTTCTTGAGCTGATGAGAACTGAGCTAGGCCTCAAGGGAAGTTTTGGAACTAAACTGGATATATTGGTGGAGAAGAGGTAGAAGCCTTGTTTCCCAGGTGCTATGCCAAATACCGCACATTGGGCGGCTTAACAGTGGGAATTTACTGGCTTAAGATACCTGAGGCTGGAAGGCTTGTTTCCCCTCAGGGTCTGTAGCATTCTGGCCCGCTGGGGACCCTTGAGGTTCCTTGGTTTTTCAGTTGCATGGAGATGTCCTCTCCCTACTCTTCCTGGTTTTGTTGACTTCCAGCTTCTTGCTCTGCTCCTGGCTTTCTCTCTATAAAGTCTCCAGTAATGAGGTTAAGGCCCAAGCCCAATTAGTTGGTCCCCACCTCAACTAAAAAGAACATCTTCAAAAGGTCTTATTTGCAATGGGTTTGCACCAACAGGAATGGATTAAGAGCGTGGTTTTGGTTTGATTGTGTGTGTGTGTGTGTGAGTGTGTGCTGCATAACTCAATCTGCCACAAAGGCATTTCAAGGTTGGGGAACAGCATTAACCATGCAAGAAATGGGACAGACAGGCTGTGAAGCCAGGTACTCAGAGGCCACCAGAACAGTCACCTTCACTAAGCTGCCTCCTTTGAACACCCAAGAACAATCATTGGCCTTAATCTCTTTACCAACTTTGGGGTATATTCTTTATTGCTTAAGCTTTGCAATTTGGTGCCCAAACTCATAGTGTTTAAGTTTGCCAGCTCAGCATTTTCATCTTATCCTCCTCTCAGGCAAAGATTTAGTGGATGAAGATGGAATTGACTACTGGATCCTTGGAACTCCTGACAGCTTCTATATCCTTTTTTAAAGCATGGTGGAATCCTCTAACCTGATGTGGAAAACAAACATATGAAACTAAGGAAGGTATAATATGCTTATTCATTTCAGGATGGCTTAATAAATCCAGAATTGCAAATTCCAGATGCAGAATATTTTTCTTCATCTGCAGATTGAGCAGTTTTTTGGTTTTTTGTTTGTTTGCTTTTTGTTTTGTTTTTTTTTTTACAAGAAAATACATAAAATCTTGAACTCTGCATGGAAAATGGATTCCAGCTGGTGTGAGGTGAGTTGGGTGAAAACACCAAACACATAAGTCGTTTCATAAAAAAGAAAGAAAGAAAATAGTTTCCTGGTCAAAGAAGTTTGGGAAACATTAGTCATTTTCCAAAGCAAATAAGTGTGGAGTTTCGTAATGCATGTGAGCATATTAAAAATTGTTAGAAGTCCTCGGGTAACATTTTAATTTTGTTTAAATTGATGTTTCCAAACTTCCTTCAGCACAGACACTTTTTTGTTTCAATGGACCCAGGGCCCCTGCAAATAGCACCCTTGGAAGCTTTGTTGTAAGAAATCAGCACTATGCTTTCGGAATGGGAGGCAGAGTCCTCATGTCAACTGACTGAGGGGAGACATGCAGAGCCCCTAATTTTTGCCAGCACATCTGAGACACCTGTAGGCTGTTGTTTCTGCAGAAGAAAAAGTGTCTCAAAGGAAAAATCTTCCTCAAGCTCAATTCTTCCTGGAGTATTTTACTGTGGAGAAAGAAAAAGTTGAACAATGACTAAATTTAGGGATATTACTTTTTCTCCAAAGTCATAGGTAATTCTTTCTTTCATTCCCAGATTTTATCATTTTGCAAAACCTGGATTTAGGTGTGACTGTCTCTGGGGTAAGAGACAAAACAAAAGAATTAAAAAATTGAAACTATATTAGAGATCCTGTATTTACAAGGCCATGGTAGGTGGTTTGAATATGATAGAAAAGTATACTAGAAGAAAAAGGAAACAAATTCCAGCCTTGGAGGAACTCAATCCATTACCTAATTTTGAAATTCTAGTACCTTCTATCATGCTTACTTGGCTGAAGATTAATTCTCAGAATTCATTAGTGTCACCATATTAAACACAGGTTATTGCAGCCATTTCCTACCATCGCCTAACCTGGCTTCTGCCAGAAACAGGCAAAAAGGGGACATTTCTTAGCAAGAAGCAAGGTTAGACTTGTCTGTGGGGCTCTCTGGAGCTGGCAGTGCCTGCACATTCTGCCTCTCAAACAATAATGCTGTCGAGACACAGTCACTCTGTTGCTGTAACCTGCCATTTTATAACCAAAAAAAAAAAAAAAAAAAAATCAGCTGCCTGCAAGGGGGGGAGCTATTTATCAAGAGTCTCAGATAAATATTTACTGATGAGTAAAACACGGTTGATAAAAAGCATCTGAAAAGGCAAAAACTGGAAATACTGATGAGCTTGGTGAGAAAAGCATAAGGGGAAGTAATCTTATTCCACATATTGATGCAAAAGTAGATCAAAACTGGGGATTTCCATCTCTTCTCATTTCTTTTTTAATATTCTGCCTTTTAGACTTTTTGCTGTTTTCTGGAGGGCTTGCTAAGTAGATTTTTAAAAAGGTTCCCATTGGAGCAGAATATCCAAATGTTTTTTTATCTGAGCAAATATTTCCCTGCCCTGGGGTGCACTGTACCGCCCTGCAGTTCCTATCATCATAAAACAGAAGCCTGACTGACAAAGAGGTCTCCATCACAAGAGGAGAAAATCCTCCAGAGGATACAGTAATTATAGGTTAAGCATTGGAGAACCATGGTGTTCTGTCTTGGGAGGAAATTTCCATTCTGGAAGACAGGACTATGATATATACAGACATTTTCCCAAGATGACTAATGCCTCAAAAGAAGGCAAGCTGAGAAATCTGACATCGCATATGTTATTTTAGTGAAACATCGCCACTCTGTTTGGTGGGATATTTAATTGCATTTCCGTTTTCATGAAGTTTACAAATATTGCATTCAGCAGGCTTAAAGTCTCACTAGTCAGAACTGCAATTGCATGATAACTTCACACCTGGGATGGGGAAGTGGTGTCCTAACCTGAAAGAGTTAAGTGGGAACCAGGAGGGCATTACTCAGCCAGGCTGTCTCCAGTTATCAATCAGAAGGAGTAGTCAGTTTCTGCTAAAAAGAAAAAAATGCTCTGAGAAGGTAGGACAGAGGATTTTAAAACAGGAAGCTCTGTCTCCTTTTGAAGTGGGTAGATTCTGTGTGGCAAAGACAGAGAAAGACTGCATAGCTACAGGACAACAGGGCAGCCGCCATCTTAAATTCTGAGAATTAATCTTCAGCCAAGTAAGCATGATGGAAGGTACTAGATACTGGGGCCAGGAGACCCAGATGCTGGGTTTGAAATGTGAGTCAGCCTGACCTTTAGACAAAGCTGTCAGCCGGAAGTTCCAGAGTGAGTTCAGGTGAACCCAGGAAGAAAACAGAAATGGAAGACCATTGTATTTCCTGAAGCCTGAGCTTGGAGGAGACAACCTGGGCACAGAGAACTAACATTTCTCATCCAGGGAAGACTCAAAGGTGAAAAAGTGAAAAAGCGTTGTGTGGTCTGAAGCCAAAAGATAATGCCTAAGAGTGGGTGGACCGAATCTCCCTTGGAGTTAAGGAATGAACACACCTGTATGTAACTGGAGAGAGAGGGAGCCCAGGACTAGAGGGACCCCACTAAGGCTGAGAGCAGCGTTGTGTAACCCGGTAAAGACCCAGGGTGAAACTGTGAATGCAGGTACTGCTTCACTTAACCCTTAAGTCTCTGGATCCCTTGGTCATTAGCAAATACTTAGATAAGCCCAGGCTGTGTCCTTAGTGAAGGTGATGTGGTAACAAAACCCTGTCCTTTCTAAATCTTCAAGCACTGCTTATCTGAGGTTCAAGCCAGGGGAGGGGTGAGGGGGCAGGTCTGGGAAGGGCAGAGGGAATAAGCAGAGATGTTGCCAGGGACAATAGGCAGAATCAGTCTGGGAGGAGGAAGAAGGGAGTCATGTAAACATGCTAAGCAAAGGGGGTAAAAATGGGAGAAGCGCTAGTGGAAACCAAAGCCATGGAACAGGTCAAGATGGACCAAAGGTTCGAGATAAACAGAAGTGTGTCCCAGGAGAGGGCAATTGAAGGTACATTGGTTGAGGTGGCTGTTTTATTGTTCTTATTGATACTTTCCCTCTACTTTTGCAGCTGTGCTTTCAAAGTATCATATGACAGTTGCAGTAGACTGTGGATAAGCATGCTCTCAGGCAGACACAGCGGCAGTCAAGGAAGGTCCCAATCCCCTGGGATGCAGGAAACCCAAAGCCAAGCGTTGGTATCCTGGGACTAAGACAGGCTCTTAAGAATTGCTGACTGAGGGCTCCCAAATTACCATCTTCTCTCTCCACCTTGTTTTCTTTGTATCTTCTTCCTTATTTGGGTTTCTATGAAAAGCAATTTGCAATAAAACAGATATTTCTCCAGGCGATTCCAGCCATCTGGTACAGTCAGGGGCACAGAAAAAATGAGCCATTACTCATGTTTTAGCTCTAGCAACTAGTTTATTGGACTGTTGGTCTCTGTTCAAATCCTACCCTCTGGTTCAAAGGGTTGGGAATGGTGGGATCCCTGGGAAATCTGCTGCTCCCCAAGGTATTCCCTGCTGACTCAAGTGCTGTGAGCCTCTGCAGCATCTATGACTCTGCCTGTTGGGCCTCTGGGGGGGCTCCGAGGTTGGTCACAGGTCAACTGCTAGAGGCAGTCAGCAAACCAGACTTGGGGGTTGGCTTCCTATAAGGCCTTTTTTTCAGGTGAAAATTAAGGAAATATTTGCATGAAATATCCTAGGAAGGTGAGGGGCAATCAAAGGGGGATGTGATAGATGAATCCAGAAGGAAGAAGTTAGGGAAAATGTGGGTGAGTCAGGACAAAATAATCCAGAGGTTGACAGGTTCATTTTCCAAAGGTGTTTTGTTTTATAGAAACAGCTCAACACACCTTAAAATAGTCTGTTGATTTATTTAAATAACAACAGCATGCACATTCTATGAGTCCATAATTCCTTTAAACATAAAACATGGATTCATTCATTTAAAAAAATGTTTGGTGCCTGGCATTGGGGAGATATACATAAAGGTTAAGGGTCAGGGATTGGGGTCAAATCCTAACTCTCCCTCTTATAGATATGTGTGATATGTAAGTTACTTAAGTTCGCTGGACCTCAGGTTCATCATCTGTAAAATGGCAATAAGGGTTGTGGGGGAGTAAATGAGATAAAACATGGGCAGTGCCTGGCACATAGTGAGCACTCACTAAACACCAGTTACACAGGTCTGGGTGTGACCAACTGCAAGTGGGACAAGTGCTACAAAAGGAAATGCTAATGTCCAATGGTTCCATGAGTTAGATTTAAATAATACCGTGCTTGTCAATTAGCTACTTTCACTCAATGTTATTCCTAACATTGAGGACAAAATTCTGTTTGATATTAGGAATCCTGATCAGAAACTTTAAAGTAAGCTTTGCGGTGTGTGTGTGGGGGGAACTGTCAGGGTCTGACAATTCAGCAAAAGCAAAGAGCTTTGGCATTTTCGAGCTCAAGCCTTTGCACACTCCTATTTTTGAATATCTGGCTAATTTCTTTGATTCAAAAATCAATTTCCGTTTTGACAGATAGTCATGGTCTGTTTCTTTGTCCAGACTTAAGTGCCTGGGGACTTATGAATTCTAATCCTTCCCTTGATCCTACTTGCTACCCTGCCCTGAATTAAATCCACAATCCTTATTTGTATGCATTTTCTCCCTGCCTGGGGAAGCAATGGGCAATCCCCAGCTATCACCTATGAGAAAGGTACCCCAGGTCCACAATGCACAGGCATCACATGTTCAGGATCCCTTGGGACTGGGTGGGGCTAGGAGGAACGCAAAACAAACATTTTCACTTTGACCCTGAAGAAGCTTATCATCTTCTGGAGTCATGCCAAATTTACATATGTTAAGTATTTAAAGAAAAAGATGGGATTGAATTCATCCATTCATTCAAATATTTACTAGTATTTACTGTGAACAGCACTTGTGGCAGTTTGAGATTGTTTATGAATTACAAAAAAAGAGATTATGTTTGTAAACTGATCTGTTCCTCTGGGCGTGATACACTTTGATTTTATTAGATTCAGCTGAAGTGTCTTTGATTAAATTATGTTAAGATTAGGGTGTAACTCAGGTTGAGTTCCCACTCCCTTGGTGGGCTATATAAATGAACACTCGCTGAAGAAGACACAGAAGAGGAAAGAACTAGGTCATTTCGGTCCTGCCATGTGACAGGAAGGAGAAGGCTCAAATAGCTGAAGCCCCGGGGAAAGCTGAGCCATTCGCCTGATAGTTTGCAGCTGTAGAGACCAGAGCCCTGAGCAGCTGAGAAGGCCCAGAAAGAAAGGAGCCCTCCAGCCTACAGCTGAGATTAGAAGAAGCTGGGCCCATGGAGCCTTAAGAGGAAGAGGAAGGCTCAACTCTAGCAGAGATTGGCAACCATCTTGCTTCAACACATGGAAACAGACTTTGGTGAGAAAATACCTTTTATGGTACCTTGACTTGGACTCTCTAGGGCCTTGTAACTGTCAGCTTCTACCCCAAATAAATACTCTTTATAAAAACCAACAGATTTCTGGTGCTTTGCAACAGCACCCCTTTGGCTGACTAATATAGCACTGTACCAAGCACTTAGGGGAAATGATGCCTGGATGAGATTTTGATCTCATGGAATTTAGAAGCAATTAGTAGAATAAATATGGACACAGATAATAATAATTCCAGGTGGAAAAGTGTAAACACTAGAGTACCTCAGAAGAATTAAACAATTCTAGCTAGAAGAAGAGTATTTCAGTGAGAGATGACAAACTGGGCCTAATGGAAGAAGTGTTACCGGATGGCTCTGGATTCTGGGCTTCTAGGTTCTTGGCTTATGTTGCATAAAAGAATTTAAGGGCACACCATACAGTAGGCAAGGGAGTAAAGATTGCCCCACCTGTCATTTTTCAGGGGGCCAATGGTGAGACCTTTTGAGGGTATCCAGGGCTTTCCCTTGACCCGAAATGGGATTCTCATTCCAAATGAGATTCTGATGGCCGGGATCTCGCAGGGTCTTTCGGGCAGCCTTCTTCTCAGGAGGTTTCTGGGTGGGATCTCACAGCCATGTGGTCTGTCGGCCATATTGTCTGTCAGGCCAGCCGCCTCCCCCTTTCACTATACTAACCTGCCTCAGAAGGGGATATTGACAGAAGTGCAGGGCAGGGACATTCCAAGTGGAGAGGTATGGTAGGAATGGAAGCCCTCTGGCATAAAATTCATGGCTCATATGGGAAACAGAACAAACAGTGAGAATCTGGGTAAAAACATCTTATTCAGAACCTAGAAGGCTTCTGGTGGGCTTGGGCTTTCTTCTGCAGTGACACTGACCTGGGGTTTTTGAGCAAGGAGACAACACAATTAGATCTTTGCTTTAGAAAACCAACTGGCACCATGTTTGAGAGTCAATTCGAGGGAAGGAGGAGGTCCATTTAGGAAGCTATACAGTGTGAATTAAGGAAGTGGAAAGGGAAAGGATAGATGATGATTGTGGCCATGGGCCTGGAATAGGAAAGAATGTAAAGGGGGAAAGAGAACGGGGCCACTGGTAGAATCTTAGGCGTAGTTAAATTTAGTGGCTGGACCTGTAGCTAAATCTTTGTGAATGTAACAATCGATCACCTTCACTACTCAACTGAAATTTCTCTCAAAGGACCTCAAAGCTCTTTAAGTTACCAAATTCAACAGTGTATTTTTAGTTCTTACTCTGCCTCTCTATTCCAGCAGTTACTGATTACCACCTCTGACCTGCTCACTTTCTTGAAACATCTCTTTCTTTCTTGCAGTGAAGTTACATCTCTTAGTTATTTTCTTACTTCTCTGACTACTCTTACTCATTTATTTTCATTACTAGGTAGAATAAAATGACAAGGGCAAAGGAGAGAGGGTATGGTATGCAAAGGCAAGGATGAATGAAAATAGAACTGACAATATTTATGCACACAGGTTTGGAATTTGCTCCTAAACAACATACACATTGCCCAGTGGCTCAAATGTACTGACACAGATAATGGAGAGGAAAATTGCATATTATGGAGAAGACCATCCCTATCCTTTGAGACTGTGAAATCCAAGAGTGTCTGTAGATTCTGCTGAAAATGAGTGGATATGTCAGGCACCAAGTGAAATTAGAAGCGTAAGAAAACTAGCATGAACTAGTCTATAAAATGTATCATTGATGAATCATTACAGTTGATTTTTCCCTTTAAACTTTTTATTTTGAAATAATTTCAAAGTTATAGGACATTTGCAAAAATGATACAAGCCCCATACAGAGAACTCCAACATACTCCCATTATAAGTAGGATCTTGTGATGAAGCTGCTTCAGTTAAGATGTGACCCACCTCATTCAATATGGGTCTTAATCCTCTCACTGGAGTCCTTTATAAATGGGATAAATAAAGAGAGAGAGAGAGTGAGAGAGAGAGAGAGAGAGAGCCATGGAAGCAAGGAGCCGAAAGCAATGAAACCTGGAAGAGAAGGGAAAGACTTGTGCGTTGCCACATGGCCGAGGAGCCAAGAATTGCCAGCAACCAGTCTTTGAGAAGAAAGCATGACCCTGATGATACCTTGATGTGGACATTCTCACAGCCTCAAACTGTAAGATAATAAATTCCCATTGCTTAAACCTAACCCATCCCATGGTATCTGCTTTGAGCAGCCTAGGAAACTGAAACAGTTTTATACTGACTTTACTTCAATAGCATGCACAAACTATGTTCCTCTACCCCTTCATCTCCTCCCTTTCTGTAGGTCTTGTTAGGAATTACATATTTGCACATTATGTGTCCCAAATTACTGATTTATCATTACATTTTTATGATTTGCCTTTTATATCCTACAAGAAGTAAAAAGTAGAGTAACAAACCCAAAATACAATACTACTGGCATTTATATTTACCATGTTACTACCTTTACAGGAGATCATTATTTCTTCTTGAGACTTCAATTTATTGTCTAGTGTCCTTTCTTTTCAACCTGCAGAACTCTCTTTAACATCTCTTGTAGGGCCCATATAGTGGTGACAAACTCCTTCAGCTTTTGTTTATCTGGGAATGTCTTAATCTCTCTCTCATTTTGAAAGACAGTTTTTAAATTTTTGTTGAAACCTTGACATTTTGATATTTTATTGTGTTATCACTGGAATTTAGACACTGGGGCATCTATTTCTTTAAGTGTGTATCCATCTATTATGACAGAGATTTACTTGAATGCCAGGAGTTAACAACAACAACTAAAGATTAGTCTGTGCTAGTGCTCCCCTTCAGAGTTCAGCCCTACAAGTATAGAGAATATATTATGGCAAAAGCAAAGGGTCCTCCCCTCCTTTCTGCACATGCTTCTTGTCCTAGGCATGTGTGCACGGCCCTAGGAATTCCCACATTTACATAGATACAAATGTACCCTTTCTCCTAGGAAACAGCATTTCCTCATGGTCCCAGGGACTGCACTCCATGCCCCATAACAAGCCAGGACTTGACTGCTCTCCCACAGTGTTCTGTAGGAGAGCTCTGTGAGATTCCTCTACATGCAGGGTAAGTTCTGGGATTGCAAGGCTGTGATGAGTGTCCTGCTTCAGTCCTTTAGACTGCCACCAGATTGGCAAAGATATACATGCTCCCAGTATGTGCACAAAAGTTATTTTGCTCCCTCTGGAACCAGGCCCAGTGATCCACACGGGGAGCACAGACCCGGTCTGCACCGAGCCAGTGAGGGGATAGAGATAGGGCCAGCAAGGGTGCTAAGAGATCCTACCATTTTTAAGTTGCCTTTTTCTTGATTTGGCGTGTGCCCTGTTACTGCAATCCTTTAACTGTTTTCTGGAACTTTAAGAAATATATTTTTGCCAGTTATTGCTGGCTGTTCAAAGTTTCTGTGGTACAGTATGGTGCCCTGGAGTGTCTCACTCCACCATCTTGCAATTGATTTTTATAACAGTTTTCTTGAGGTATAATTCACATACTCTACAATTCATCCATTTGAAGTATACAATTCAATAGTTTTTAGTATATTTACAGAGTTGTGCGACCATCACATAGTCAATTTTAGAACATTATCATTACCCCAAAAAGAAACCCCTTACCCATTAGCAGTCATTGCCATTTCCCCAATCTCACCACTCACAGGCAACCACAATGTACTTTCCATCTCTATGGATTTACCTTTTCTAGACATTTCATTAAAAATTGGTTATTTGTGACTTGTTTCTTCACTTAGCATAATGATTTTTTAAGGTTCATTCATATTGTATCATTTATCAATTCTTTATTCCTTTTTACTTCTGAATAATATCCCATTATATGGACACACCGTATTTTGATAATCTAGTCATCTGTTGATGGACATTTGGATGTTTTCCATTTTTTGCCTGTTATGAAGAATGCTGCCATGAACATTTGTGTACATGTTTTTTTGCTTTCCTTTCTCTTGTATATATACGCAGGAGTGGGATTTCTGGGTCATATGATAACTCTATGTTTAATCTTTTGAGGAGCTGACAGTTGGTTTTCCAAAGTGGCTGCATCATTTTACACTCCCATCAGAAGTGTATGTAGTTGATTTTTTTTTTTAATTTTTTTTATTTGTAAAATGATATATAAATACATATGCATATATGTGCATTTATTTACATAAATGTTATTTGTTATATATATATATTGTAGTTGATTTTTAACACTTCACCTTGTTCCAGAAATAATTTTAGGCAGGTTACAACAGCAGGTGCCTAAATAAATACAGGTGTATGCAATAAGGAAAGATAAAAATAATTGACAGTAGAAAAGAAAAATGAAGTGAAGCAGAAATTAGGTAAGGAAAAATAGGAATTAGCATACCAAATAAATGACTTTGTTAGAGTTGGCCACAAATTTGGCTCTGAGCTTTCTAGCAGCCAATATGATAGGGAAAACACGGTATCTTCTATATTTCTTAAAATCCAGATCATGTCCATCAACTGAAAAATGGATATACAAACTGTATATACACATGATGGAATATTATTCAGCTGTAAGAAGAAATGAAGTCATGAAGCATATGACAATGTGGATGAACCTGGAGGACATTATGTTGAGTGAAGCAAGCCAGGCACAAAAGGACAAATATTGTATGACTTTGCTATTATGAACTAAATATAATGAGCAAACTCCTGGAGTTAATAACTGGAATATAAGTCACCAGAGAATAGAACGTGGTTAGAGAATGGAAAGCTGAGGTTTAATCTGTGCAGAGTTGGTAAAAAGTTGTGAATGTTTGTAAATGAATAGAAATAGTGAAAGCACATCATAGGATTTGTAATTAGTAGTGCTTACATATGTGTATGATAGTGGTTTGGGTTTTGTTATTGTTGTTTTAGTAATGAAAATGCTCTAATTTTGAATGAAGTGATGAACGTGCAACTTGGTGATTATACCAAATGTCATTGATTGTACATTTACAAAATTATATGGTTTATGAACAAAAAAGTAATAGGGTGGGTTGGGAGAAAAATATACCAAATGTAAGATACGGACTATATAGTTAGTAGTAAAACTTTGACAACGCTCTTGCATAATTTGTTAGAAATGTTTTATAACAATGCAAGGTATTTGTGGTGAGGTGATGTATGGGGGCCCTGTATGATGTTATGCATGTTTATTTTGTAAGTTCACAACTTTTACTATACACTTATTGTTTATGTATGTTCATAAATGAATGATATACTTCAATAAATTGTTTTTAAAATGAAAAAAAAAAAAAAAGGCCAAATCAGCTGCCTGGACAACTATGATGATATGGTGATGATGATGATGATGATGATGATGGATAATGAAATTAGAGTATGGCTCCCCTGGGTCTTCATAGAAATTATTCCATGTAATGCAATATAATGAATACTATTTACCCTTGGGTAAACGAGGGCACTGAAGAGTTACGATGCTCATCAATCCCAGCTGATACTCTACATCAAAGCGCCAACTAGTGAAACAATTCTCCCTGGGTGGCCAATACAAGAAAGCACAGAATTCTCTAATCTTAACCCAGGGTTAAATCTACCAACAACCTGGTAAATTTTATAGGGTCAAGTTTCTCAATTCCTAACACATTGAATACAGTGCCCAGAATGCTGCTATCAATCCCCAGGAAGGCAAGTAAAAGAAAGGAAGAGTGCCAAGCTACTTTGTGCTGTTCGCTACAAAGAAAAGAAAGAAGATTGCTGAAAAAAATTTAGCCCAGGAATCAAAAGCAAGTCAAAGGAGGGAGCAATTTAATCTCAGTTTGGGGGGCGGGGGAGGAGGCAGGAGGAGAACTAAAGTGTGGTCACCCAAAGGGGTGTGGAAACAATAGAATAACCAATTTGTCATCTTAAATGATGACAATAATAGCTCCAAATAAAATTTTGGACCATAATACATAGTCAGGGGGAGGGAAGAGGGAAGGAGGGTGATTAGAAAAAGAGTGAAATTAATGTCCTATAGCTACAATAACCTTGCTGGCATTGTGTCTACCTGAACTTAGTGCCTATTTTAGTTTCCTAGCTGCTAAAATAAATACTATATGATGGATGGGCTTAAACGATGGGAATTTATTGGCTCACGGTTTTGAGGCCAGGAGAAATCCAAGATTGAGGTATTAACAAGTGGCATTCTAGGGCTGACTACTGACAATCTCTGGTCCTTGACTTTTCTGTCACATGGCAATGTACTTGGTAACTTCTCCTGGCTTCTCTGGGTCCATTGATTTCCAGCTTCTTCCAGTGGCTTTTTCTCTATGTGCCTTAATTTCATTCTGCTTATAAAGGACTCCAGAAATAGGATTAAGACTCATCTGGATTCAGCTGGACCACACCTTAACTGATACAAACTTACCAAAAAGTCCTATTTACAATGGGTTCATACCCACAGGGATGGATTAAGATTAAGAAGATGTTTTTCTGGAGTACAGGGCTCCAAGCCACCACAGTGCCCTATCTTTAACATGGTTAAGACTTAACTCTACTAAACACTTTTCTGACCAATTGCCAATTACATGAATATTATTGATGATATAAGCAACAAATTAAGGAAGATGAACTAAGCCAGGTTTTTATACCACCCTAACCACTACTGAACACCTGTGAAGAATTTTGTCTGATAAAAAATAGTTGTAAATATTTTATGCAAATCAGGACTTTTTACAGCCATTGGCTGACTAGGTTCATGTTCTTGAAGACACAAGCCACCACGATGCCTGTTACCTGCCTCCCCTTCTACCAAACTTCTGAGCATAGAAGCTTCAAAGCACACAAAGCCCAAATTACTGCTTCTGCTGCTCTTTGGAGAAATGGTTCTTCCTGAGGAAGAGCCCACCCAGGGAAGCCAGGAAGTGCTGCTACTATGTAATTTCAGACCTAGAAATGAACATTTCACCCCCAGGGATATCAACCCAGGGCCTCATTTAAGCACCAAGTTTTCCTAAAATAAAATGTTTTTCTTTTTTAGGCAAGGGACAGACTGCCAAGGAGAGTTAATGCTCCTCCATTAACATGATGGAACAGAAGAGCTCCATCTATTACATCAAAGCCTCATCAGAGACCCTAATCCTTTCTGAAAGGAACTCTCAGGCAGCCAGCCTTTAATTTGCTGAATAATAGGCCATCTGATTAACCCTTTCAAAGCAAAGCACAGACATTGCAGGCAATGAATATTCCCAGGGGGTTAAGAAAGGGGGAAGACAGCGCCTATTCCCACTGTTTGGAAATTTATGTATAGATTTCTAAATGGTTAGCTTTCTCTTTTCCCTTCTCATTTTTCCCATTCTCTCTCCCAGGGAATAGGCTGCTTCCCTGCCCTGGTGTACTGGAGTGTCCTGAGCTTTATGCCACTGTAAATCCACGTAAATCCACGACACGTATCAGCTAGGTGATGGACTGACTCTGTCACAAAACATACTCATAATAACAAATCAGTGACTTGCAAAGCTTTCTCAGGACCATTTACCCACCCACCCCTGCTCTAGGACAGGTTATTTGTGATCTGAAGAAAAAAAAAAAGGAGAAATCCATCCACTGAGAGAAAAGGTGGAGCAGTGAAAGGGAAAAAGTGAAAGAGGGGGAATAATCCTAGCTGGGGCATTTCTCAGATCTTTTCTAATTCCACAGGAGATGTCTGACTTTAAAAAAGGTTAGGGGCAGGGAGAGGGAAAGCAGTTGTAATACAGGGGCTTTTTCGGGACTTGGGAATTATCCTGAGTGACATTGCAATGACAGATGTAGGCCATTTTATATCATCATATGACATGCAGAACTGTGTGTGAGAGTGTGGTCTACAATGTGAACTATGGTCCATGCTTAGTGGCAAAGTCCCAAAATGTGTATATCCATTGCTGGTGATGTGCCACACTAATGAAGGATGTTTATGTGGGAGGTTGTGGGAGGAGTGGGAGGTGGAGCATATGGGAATCCCTACAATTTTTCTGTAATATTTATGTAATCTAAGTATCTTTTAAAAAATAAAAAAAAATTATTATATATATTTTTAAAAAAAGGTTGTTTGAGTCTCTCTGTGGGATCCTATTACTGGAGTAGACAACTGTGTGCTATGTTGCCAAGGACAAGTAGCAGGTTAGATGGGTCATGGGTTTCATAGTAGCCTGTTTAATAAATCACATATACATTAGCCTTCCTGCTAGTTACATCAGATAATGAGATGAATGATTGAATGGCTGAACAGTGGTCAATTATGTGGATGATATAAATTCTATTGTACTGAGGACATTTATCCCTATTGATCTAGCTTTGCTAACAAGGATCAAAAATGGCTAGACTTCCATAACTCTATGGTAAATATTCTAATAACAGAATTCCACCAACTCCTGTTTCTTGACAAATTCCCCTGTGGTTTCAGTTAGTAGAGAACTAAAAGGCACAGAATCTGTTTTTTTCTGGGTTTTTTTTTTTTTTTTCGCTTTTATTTTATTGTTAAAAATTATACCTATATGAAGACCACGGAGGAAAGTATGTCAATCCCAAACAAATAAACAGTGGTCTGCTGGAGTCAGCACGCACAACCTCCCTAGATATTATTGCTACATTTTCAGGCATTTTGTGAACTGATTGATATCACATTGGTAGCTTGAAATTGAACCTGGTGGAAGTATTTACACCACAGAAATCAGCAAACACTACAAATCAGTCCCACCCCACCCCCATCCCCACCCAGCTGGTTGTTAAACATTAACCATCACATCATGTCTTATGGCCTGGAGATCTTAGAAAAAAATGAACTGCCTAACAATTTAAAAGCACTGTCATATGGATGGAAAACTCTTTTACCAAGTTTTTCTTCTAATTCTTTTTTTTTTCCTTTCCAGCCTTGTGTTGGATTGATAACGTTTCTCTATACATCTTTTTTTTCCTTCTGCTGGTTTATAAACTAGACATTATTTTTCTCTAGTTTTATTGGTTTCCATTCATGTTTAACATATTTGCTTAACTATGAATTTTCCAGTAGTTCTATCATCTTTCTGAGCCCAAGAGCTTATGCAGCCCACAGCTAACATCATACTCAATGTTGAAAGACTAAAAGCTTTCCCCATAACATCAGAAATAAGATAAGGATGTCTAGTGTCATCACTGCTATTCAGCATTGTACTGGAGGTTCTAGACAGAGTAATTAGGCAAGAAAAAGAAATAAAAGGCATCCAAACAGGAAAGGAAGAAGTAAAACTCCCCCTATTTGCAGATGACATTATCCTATCCACAGGGAGTCCTGAAGAATTTCTAACAAAGTTATTAGAGCTAATAAGTTCAGCAAAGTGACCCCACAAAACAGTGTTGTTTTTATGCACTAGTAATGAGCAACCTGAAGAGGAAATCAAGAAAAATAACTCCATTTATCATAGCAACTAAAAGAATCAAATATCTAGGAATAAATTAAACCAAGGATACAAAGGACTTATACATGGAAAACTTGCTAAAAGATATTAAAGAAGACAAATAAATGGAAGGACATTCCAAGTTCATGGATTGGAAGACTAAATATTGTAAAGATGTCAATCCTACCTAAAGTGATTTATAGATTCAATGCAATCCCAATCAAAATTCCAACAGCCTTCTTTGCAAAAATGGAGGAGCCAATTTGGAAGGATAAAGGGACCTGAATAGCCAAAAACATCTTGAAAAAGAAAAACAAAGTTGAAGGAATCACACTTCCCAACTTGAAACCATATTACTCAAGGTGACAGTAATCAAAACAGCATGGTATTTCACAAGGACAAACATATAGATCAATGGAATTGAGTTGAAAGCACAGAAATAAACTCTCACATCTATGGCAAATTGATTTTTTTTTTAATTGAACCCACGACCTCGTACATGGGAAGCAGGTGCTCAAACCACTGAGCTACACCCACTCCCCCCAACTGATTTTTGACAAGGGTGCCATACCCACTCAATTAGGAAAGAATAGTGTCTTCAATAAATGGTGTAGGCAAAACTGGATATCCATATGCAAAAGATTAAATTGGACCCTTATCTCACACCACATATGAAATTAACTCAAAATAGATCAAAGATATAAATATAAGAACCAAAACTATAAAACTCCTAGAAGAAAACAGGAAAATATCTACAGAACCCATTGTTAGGCAATGGTTTCTTAAACTTTACACCCAAAGTACTAGCAAAAATAGAAAAAAATAAATAGGACCTCATCAAAATTTAAAAACTTCCATGCATCAAAGGACTTTACCATGAAAGTCAAAAGACAACCTACAGAATGTGAGAAAATATTTGGAAACCACATATATAATAAGGGTTTAATATCTAGGCTGTATAAAGAACTCCTACAACTCAACAACAAAAAGACAAACAATCCAATTTAAAAATGGGCAAATGACTTGAATAGACATTTCTCCAAAGAAGATACACAAATAGATAATATATGAAAAGATGCTCAACATCATTAGCCATTAGGGAAATGAAAATCAAAACCATAATGAGGTACCATTTCACATCCAATAGAATGGCAACTATTAAAAAAATAGCAAATAACAAATGTTGGAGAGGATGTGAAGAAATAGGAACACTCATTCACTGTTGGTGGGAATGTAAAAATGATGCAGCCACTACAGAAAACAGTTTTGAAGTTCCTCATAGAGTTAAGCAGAATTACTATATGTGGCAGCTTGATATTATTTATGAATTTCAAAAAGAGATATAGATTATGTTTGTAAACTGGTCTGTTCCTCTGGGTATGATAACCCTTTGATTATATTAGATTCAGCTGAGACATCTGGTTAAATTATGTTCGGATTAGGGCTTTGATTCAACCACTTCCTTAGAGTGTGACTCAGCATTGAGTCCCAGCCCCCTTGGTGGGCTGATGAAACACTCTCATATGGAAGTAGATACACAGAGAAGATACACAGAGGATCCTGCAGCCCCAGGAAGATAGATGAGCCTGATAGTTTACAGCTGACCTTGTGAAGAGAACAGAGCAGCTGAGCCCGGAAAGAAACAAGCCCCAGAGGAAGAGAGATGATCCCTATGCCAGTCTACAGCTGAGATTGGAAAAGCTGGGACCACAGAGCCTTAAGAGGAAAGAGGAAGGCTGAACCCTTGCAGACATTGCCCACTATCTTGCTTCAACACCTGGCAACAGATTTTGGGTGAGGAAGTACCTCTATGGTACCTTGAGTTAGACTCTTTAGGGCCTTGTAACTGTAAACTTTTTCCCTAAATAAATACCCTTTATAAAAACCAACAGATTTCTGGTACTTTGCATCAGCACCCCTTTTCGCTGACTAATACACTATATGACCTGACAATTCCACTTCTAGGTATATACTCAAAAGAATCAAAAGCAAGGACTTGAACAGATATTTGGACACTGATGTTCATAACAGCATTATTCACAATTACCAAAAGATGGAAGCAACTCAAGTGTCCATCACGTGATGAATGGATAAACAATACAATGGAGAAGTATTCATCTATAAAAAGAAATGAAGCACTGGTACATGCTGCAACATGGATGGATGAACCTTGAAGACATCATATTGAGAGAAATAAAGCCAGACACCAAAAGACAAATATTGTATGATCTCACTGATATGATATGATATGATATGATATGATATGATATGATATGATTAAAAGACGCAAATTCATAGAGTCAGGAACAAAAAAGATGTTACCAGAGGCCAAGGTAAGGACAAGGAATGGGGAATTAACACTTAATTGGTACAGAGTTTCTGCTTAGGGTGATGGAAACATTTTGCTAATGGATGGCAGTAATGGTAGCACAACACTGTGAATGTAATCAACATCACTGAATTGTACATTTGAAAGTGGCTAAAATGGGAAACTTCAGGTTGTATATATGTTACCAGAATAATAATTTTTAGAAACCATAAAACTGTACAACACAGTGAATCCTAAAGTACTCTATGGACTACCGTTATTAGTATAATTATAATAATATTTTTGTCAATTGTAACAAAAGTACCACACAAATGCAAAGTGTTAAAATAAGGAAAACTGTGTGGGTGGGGGTGGGGGGTATATATGGGAACACTGTACTTTCTCTGTACTTTCTTACTTTCTGTAAAGCTACAACTTCTCTAATAGAGAGAGAACCTATGCATGCCTTCACCACCCATTCAACAACCCCCATCCTATTTTATGATTGTTTAAAGTTAGTTTTCACATATTTTATTCCAAATAGTTTTTCTTTTTACAGTTAATGGTTAGTTATTCTACCTCTTCAGACTGTTCCATGAAATTAATTTCATTTCAAATGAATCTATGCTTCATTTGTTGTCTTTCTTAGCCTCAGATTTTTTCATGGGTTCTGAAATTTCACTCAGCAGGCTCATTTTGAGGATGTGAATTCATTATGTTTTCCTTCTCCCTCTCACTTCCTCTGTGTCCACTCCACTAGTCTAATAATTTAATGGCTGTGTCTACCTGATTCTCTGAGTCTCCAGCTCACAGCCAAGTGTTAGAATGACATTTTGTGCTCCTGCGGCATAGTTTTATTGGGTATATGGAAGAGCCCATCACTGTAGCAGGAGCAGGTCTTGTTGTTTAGATATCCTTCTCTCACCCTTAGCCAGAAGCCAGTTAAGCGCCATAAACCAGGGTGATGGTCAGATCACCCCAGGTGATGGATAACAACATGGAGATTATTGTGGCTGTTGGAGCAGATGTCATAGGACCCCTCCCCTCCCCCATTATTTTTATCTAGCCTCTTTTTATCAGCCCAGGAGCAACCACTCCCCCAAAGAGGAGTCCAGCTCTGTACCCTATCTTGCATGAAGCCCTCTTAGACCTTTAAGCCGCAGGACCCAAACTCCCAGCTAGCACTGCTTGCCCCTGATCCCAGCAGACCTGGGACTTCCACTCAGCCACGCACTTTGTGTTTTTGTTCCATTCTGATCTACAGCAATGTTTAGATTTATTCCTCCCTCCTTCCCTTCCTTCCTTCCTCTTTCCTTCCTTTCCTAGTGGTGTGTTTTTTGGTCTTCTCTTTTTATACACTGTCTGTCATTGTTATGTGTTTGGTAAAGTATAAAGTTAAAGAACCAACTTGACATCAAGACTCTTGCATAGAAACATATAAAGGTAAATATTCCCCAAACTCAAGTTAACTCAATAATTGCTTCTGCTTACCATCATCTTGAATTATTTTTCTTTAGCAACATCTATCAGTGTGAAGAATATATTAAGCTATTAATGAATGTGGCCAAGATTAACAGCTGTGAGGAGTGCCCCTGCTCTTATTTTATAGGGAGGAAGCAAAATTTAGGTCACAAGACCTGATGTCCCAGCATTGCAATTTTCACCCATCACACCCGGATATTCCCCTAAGGCAGCATTGGCATGGAACTGTTTACTTGGAAGGAAATTACTACCTGGGTAGAAGGGCATGTCACTGACTGGTCCTGCAACATCGTAAACCATGTGAACATAGCTGATTCTCTTAATCCTGTATTCAGAAGTGGTTCCTCTCCAACCTTTCCCTAGAATTCTGAACCAAGTGATAGAGAAGACGAGGTTGGAAATTCAGGAAAGTGGGGCAGGGGGTAGTGGGAAACGGAGAGGAGGAGGCAGAGATTGTCGGAGAGGAATAGCCAAGGAGGATTTGTTTTGGTGTTATTTTCATATATTCAAAGCAACCAAGAAAGAAGCCACAACTAACCCTGTCCCTGTCTTTATTTTTATTTATTTATTTATTTTTTTAAAGATTTATTTATTTTATTTACCCCCCCCC
>JAQZBX010025414.1:0-29546 GCA_029593785.1 Cabassous unicinctus
CTACAAACTCCAGCACCACATATAGGTTTGAATAGAAGGGACAGATGAACCATGTGCAGGGAAGACATATTTGAGTCCAACTCTGTCACTCTCAGGAGCACAGATTCCAAAGTAGGGCCCACTGATAAGGCACCATACTCCAGAGCTATCCACCCTGACATAGGACCTGGGTGTCTCCAGAGCCCTCAGGAGCCCCTCAGTGTGGGGTGATATCCACTTTGGAAGCCTATGATGTCCTACTGAGATGTGCATAAGTGTTCCCTCTGGGATGACCTCCTGGCTCACTTTGAAGTCTCTTAGCCATATGAACTCATTTGTCTTTACCTTTTACCCCTTTTATTCGATGTCTTTTTCCAGTCGTATTGCCAGTTGGCACTCAGTAGTAATCCGTCATTGCCAGGGAGGCTCATCCCCAGAAGTCATGTCCTATGCTAGGAGGAAGGTAATGCATTCATACACTGAGTTTGGCTTAGAGCGAGGCCACATTTGAGCAACAAGGAGGCTCTCAGGAGGCAACCCTTAGGCACCCATGACAATAGGCTAAGTTTCAATTTCAATAGCAAAGACTCATAAGGCTAGTCATCAATAAGGGCCCATCAGTGGATCATCCTCCTTTGCCAGACATTGCCCCTGCACTTGGGAGACTGTTGCTGGGAGCAGTCTTTTGTGGGTCCTATTAGAAAAGCTACTTTGAATTCTGACCATTATGAGCTGACAGGGCAGGTGACAGACTCAGGATACTGAAAAGAAAAAAAAAAAAATAGACTTTTTATCTTTCTTGTTCAACACAGTCTTCATTACTTTGGCACACTGATGGAATGTACATACTCATGGATGTTGTTTTGAGAGTTGGTGCTTCATAGCCTAGATGCCAGCAAACTGTAGTGGATTTGAAGGATGTAGACAGGAAGGCCAGTTCATGGCTTATTGACATAATTTAGCTCTTTTCAAAAGAGAAGGCCAGCCAGGCATCATGCTTTAAGCTTAATTCTTTGAACATCTTTCCTCAGTCATGTGAAGTTATGTGGAGGAAGCTGAGATTCAGAGCATTGAAGTAACTTGTATGAAGGCACATGACCAGAAAGTAGGGAAAAAAATTTAACCCAGGTTTATCTCCACCCCCATAATTTACTGGGTAGGTCACATGGTATAAAGAAAAGTCGAGCAGACCAGGAGTTAAGAGACATGTAAGCTCTGTGTGTGCTGCTTGGTTTACTGATGTACTTCTTTTCAGTAAATTCCCTCCCTTCACACCCAAGCCCTGGAATGCACTGATGTGTTTTCTTTCTAGAGAGAGAGAGATGGATATGTTGTTTTTTTTTTGTTTGTTTTTTTATCTTTTCCAGAATGTCATATAAATGGAATCCTGCAGTATGTAGTCTTTTCTTTCTGGCGTCTTTCACTTATGATGCTTTTCAGATTCATCCATGCATCTGTAGTATGTTTCTTTTTATTGCTGTGCAGCATTCCATTGTATGGATGTACCACAGTTTGCTTATACATTCACTGATTGATAGGCATTTGGGTTTCCAGTTTGAGGCAATTATGAATAAAACTGCTATAGACATTCATATACATATTTTTTTGTGGACATAAGGTTTTATTCCTTTTGGGTGTTTTGGAATTTGTTTCAATATCTATGAGTGGGATTCCTGGGTCATAGGGTAAATATATGTTTAATAAGAAATTACCAAACTCTTTTCCAAATCGGTTCTTCCATTTAGCATTTGTACCAGCAATATATGACCATTCCATTGGCTCCCTTTGCCTTCATCATCATTTGATATTGTAAGATTTTTCATTTCAGTTTTTAAAAATCTTAGCCATTCTGATACATATGTACTACCGCATGCTTTCTGACTTACAAAATGCATCAAATATTTATTGGTGAGTTAATTAATCCAGGGCTGGTGAACTCATTTATAATTTGAGTAAATTCAATTTGCTATAATAAACATATTCTGCAGATTAAGTGAATAAGTACAATATTCTCTAACATGTTTGTTTTACATGGTCTGTGGTCATCATTTTTCTTTGGATAAAAGTTACAGTGTATTACTTAAGAGGATAACAGTGAATATTTTGGGGGCCATCTTACTCTTTAGTAAACACTGTGAAAAACTGTAATTTGTGATAAAAAGAGGTTGTCCATGTAGATTTAAAGTCAAATAAAAATTTGTACTCACCTGGCTGGTACTCTGTGTCCCTGTGGTTTTTAGAAAATAATTACTCTTTAACCATCTCTTCTCTTCTTTGAAAACCAACTTGATCCATTCACCTACATCCTTGGAATTCACCGTATATCAATGAAATTATTTCCTCTCAAGTTTTGGATAACTTCTCTTTGACTCTTAACTTGATCCAAGTTAAGGCTTGATCCAAGTTTGGGAGGCTTATAATTGTATCCCACAGTTTACTAAGTGCTTTTAACCTACAACCTTTCATTTAAGTCATACCAGGAGGTAAGTTTTATTTTTATTTTCATTTAACAAATGAAATAAAACAAGTGAGTTGTACAGTTCAGTAACTTCTTTATGATCACACTTTTAGTAAGTGAAAGGGGTATGCCTAGAACCTGCATCTTCTAACTCCAAATCCCATGTGTTTTCCCCATCCCAGCCTGCCCTATGCCTGAGTTTCTCTGCTCTTTGTTTATTGCTGAAAGCCATAGTCAAAGCCAAATGTTGAAGGGCAAATGTGGATGACTGGATCCCTCCCTGACATCTTTCTGGCTACTCTGGCCTCCACTGGGCCCTATAATGCTAGCGCTTAAGTGATCCCCATCGCTATCCTGGGGAGAGTAGAAAGAAAGGGAGCCCTGCTCAGGGGAGCAGAGGAAATGCACAAAGGAGCCACCAGTACACTCTGGTCAAAGTTGTCAGAAGCCAACAGAAATCATCACAGCCCAACATTCAGCAGACAAGAAAGAAGGTGGGCCCTGGAGAGACTTTGTTTGCCAAGCACACAGTCAACCACTGATTATTATGTACCAGGCATGGTGTTAGACCCTAGGAATAAGACCTGGTCCCTCCCATAAGCTCAGACCTTCAGAGGAGACCTGTGAGTGATGAAACCTTGTTAAGTCAAGCTTTGACAAAGGCATTCAAAGGGTGCTATGGGAAGAGGTAGGAGGAAGACTAAGTGAAGGATGGCTTCCTGGAGGAAGCATGTTTAAGGTGTGTTTTAAGTAGGGTGTCCATATAATTTATTAGCCAAACCAGATACTTGGGAAAGTGGAAGGGGACACTACTAATAATTATACTAGAACAATGGACATAAACTAGGACTTCTGGGATGTATACTCTAATTTTGAAGAATGAGGAGTTAGGGAGGAAGAAGGGTGTTCCTTGCAGAGAAGACAGTATATAAATACAGAATGGCAAGAAACAGCACAGAGTACAAGGAGCTGGTTTTGGGTATTGTAAAGGTGCTTGGTGAGTTGTGGTGGGGCAAAAGGCTAGATAGATAGCAGGAAGCATCACGTTTGTCATGCCATAGGGATTAGATTTAATACCGAAGGCATTGTGGGGCCCATGTAGCAAGGGAGGGACACAATTAGATTTTTATCTCAAAAGATCACTGTGACAGCAAAATGGAAGGGTGTTAAGAGACGGGACAGGTGAGAGGCCAAAGGATTCATTAGAAGGCTGTTGTATTTTGAGCTAAGGATGATGGAAGCTGGTAGATTTAGAGTGGAAAAGAGAGAGGAGTTAGAGGCTTCTGGTTTTGGAAACCATTTGGTTGAGGGATGAAGAAGAGGGAAGAGCCTAGGATGATATCCACAATACTGGCTTGGATGATTGGATAGAGAGTGGTGTGGTGAGAAAGGGGAGGGGGAGGGAAGGAAAGAGAGAGAGATTCTGAGGAGGAGGAGCAAGGGAAGGGGCCTGGAGTTGCTGGCTTTTTGAATTTCAAGTGCTTGTTGGACTTTCCAAGGGGAGACAGTAGTTGGTTGGATTTAAAGACCTGAAGCTCAGCAGAAAAGCCTGTGTTAGTCATCAATGGGTAAGTGATGGTGAAACCATCAGTTTGGATGAGCACATTGAGAGAGACAGTATATAATGAGAAGAGCAGAAAGCTGAGGACAGCGGCCTGGGAAACAGCAACGATCAGTGGAGAAAAAGAAATCGAGGCCAAATAGCCAAGACGGAAAATAAACCAAGAGCAAGTGCTGGCACAAAGGCCAAGGGAGAAGTTTTAAGAAGTTATAAACAATGTTAAATCCTTAGGTCAAGCAGAAAAAGAATGCAAAAATTACATTGGATTTGGCAATTTGGAGGTTATTAGTAAACTTAGAACCAGTTCAGAGGAGCTGTGGAGCAAAAGTCTGATTTTTGTGGGATGGCGTGGGGATAGTACAGTAAATGAGGGCATAGGTACAGACAGTGAACATGGACTGTACTTTCAAGCTGTTTTGCTATGAAGAGAAAATTTCTATGATAAATAGCTAGAGAGAAATATTGTGTCCTGATTTGCTTCTTTTTAAAGAAAGAAGAGATTTAAACACACTTATGTACCAGTAAATAAAGGGGGCGGGGGTGGGCTGTAGAATGTTGAAAGTGTTGAAAGAAGAGGCCACCAATATCTGAAACAAAAAAGCTGAATATATTGCTTGCTAAGCAAGGGGTAGCTGTGTTAGTAATACACAGTCTTTCTGAACAAAGCACACCACTGGTTTATATAGAGTTTTAGGAAGAACGGAATTCAGGGATTAACTTTCAGAAGTGAGAGTGTTCAGGGATTGATTGACCTTCAGCCAAAAAAGTGAGGTCCCTGAATAAGGCTGTTGCTGAGTACCTGCCTTTCAGAAGTACAGGACTGACACTGATGGCTGATTTTCAGAGGCAAGGTTACTGATACTTAGCTGTCACTGATCAATGGGTACCCATTTTTCTCCCTTTCTTGAACGTGGAGTATAACAACTTTTCATTTTCAGGATAAAGGGGAAAGGAGATGATGGGAGATTTAGGGGAGAGAGCAGATGATGGATGGAATGAAGGGCCAAAGGAAGCAGGAGGAAGAATCCAAAGCACAGTAGAGGGATAAGAGAAGGGACCAGTTTCATGACAGAAAGCTAGGCATGGTAGGAGATGTCTGTAAAAGGGTAGGAGGAAGTTGAGGTCTCATCTTGTGGCCCTGATTCTTCCAGGGACTGATTCAGGATTTCTACTGCAAAGGAGAAAGGAGAAGAGGTAGGAGGTTCAAAGAAAGGTGAAGTTTGGAAGAGCCCCCAAGGAAAATAAGATGACTAAGTAATAGTCTCATTACCTTGCTAGAAATTAAATGATTATGTAGCTGTGGCACAGTAAGAAGTTATGGATCCAGAACCTAGCCATTAGGTCCAAGTGACATGGGTTGACAGGCTTCAGCCCCCAACCTAAATCAATATAAAAGCTAGTGAGCCTGAGGCTTGAGTTCCTCTGGCCTGCAGATTCCTCTCTGTGCAAACTGCTGAGACCATCCAACTCTGGACATGCCTCCTGAAAAATAAGGGAGGACTAAAAAAAGCCATATCCATTGGCTTGAATCATCATGTATCTTTCAACATTTGCATATACTTTGCCTTGTTTGCCAGGTAAAGGGATGATTAAACAAAGTGAATTGTTCCATAACTGAGTTGAGTTGCCATTCCTACCAGTCTTCAAACTAGGACCAGTCCTTGTAGTCAGCTTAATCTTTGTGAAAGAGAGAAGCCTTGATCAAAATGACCTCATGTATAAGAAGGTAGCAGAGAAAGACTGAGGTAAGGATGAGAATATCCCTAAGTTATTGGAGTGTTGTAATACCGCCTGTGGCTTTTCATGGGTTTTGAACTGCAGGCCCAATGGAAGATGAACATCTGCAGTATTATTTGAAGCACTGGAGAGGATCACCCAGTGGATTAAAGAGGAAAAGTGGGACTGGGCACATTGTGCTTCAGGAACCCAATACCAGGAGTACAGGCTACTCTTACTATTTTGGAACAAACATCAGAGGAAGTAAAATTCTTCCAAGGATACAGTAGTCCCTAGCAGAGAGTAGAATGATAAGATAGAAGGGCAATTTTGACCACTTAGGTGAAGAGAACTCACCAAGTAGTGCCACAAGTTTCTTCCCTTGGGCCATATCCAGGCCAGGTTCCCTACCTGGTATATAAGACATCTTGAAGGATATTCTTGAGGGTGGATGTGCAGGAGACCAAGACTCTATCCAGATAGGAGATAGCCAACCTTGTAGACAATCTAGAAATGGAACTGGTGGTGACTAGAAGGAAACTGAAAGGAAGGGTCTGATGGCTTTACCCCAGGACTATGATATTAGCATAGGGCATAGCAGTATATTTTAAAAAGTGAGTAGAGCTCTACTTCTCCCATCATCATCGAACCCTGCTACACCCCACCCCCCAAATCCAGGCTTTGGAGACTAGCTGGGTGAGCTCCATGGACCCAAATGATACTAATATCAGGCCCATCAGAAGATGTGAGGCTCTATCTTAACATGTTGGTAAAGTGGAAGGATTGAAAAACATATTCCAAGGGCTTCCTTAATACAGTAAATCAAATGGCTATCAGATGACCCCCTATCACTTTCCAAATGAATCTCCTGTTTGGTAAGAAAGCTCAAAAGACACCTCATCTAAGAGCCAGAGAGTCCATGGGAGGCCCAGCCAGTGCCTGGATGGTTGTGATGTGAGAGGCCAGCCAGAATGCACGGTGGGGATAGACACATTAGGAAAAGGGGAAAGGTAACAGTTTATTCTCTCTTGTGTAAAGACCCACCTTGTGATGGTGGATTGGGTCCACTCAAAACCTCTCAATTTGCCCAAAATCTCCCATGTGGTTTAACACTTGTCATTATCCATATCACAGGCAAAGTAGAGGAAATTTCAACCCTCATCAAACACAAAAGAGGTGGTTGGAGTAGGGGCAGGATGAGTACATTGTGATAGAAAACCCTCTCGCACATTCATGAGTCACTCAGGCTGAACTCAAGGGCTCTCCTTCAGGAAGTGGTGCAAGAATGGAGGCTATATCACATTAGCCTGCATGTTCAGAAGACTTTTTAGAAAAACCATCATGTGCAACAATTAGTGTAAAAGTTAGCTATAAGATTTATAATATAGAGGGACTAAAGGTCCTAGGAAATAAGACTAATTCTTATTCGAAAATGATGAAATCCTTGGAAAGTATATGACTCACATAGGAGGTTTTGCTTCCTACAGTGGCTAAATTGTCTTGAACAACCTCCTACTAAGGAAAACTAGAAAAGTAGAAAAGTTAGGCAAAATATTTTTAAAATACATTTGAAGGAATTGAAAGGCTATTAAAGCAATGAGAATTTGTAGGGCAAAGATCTGGTAGAAGAAAGAAGCCAAGAGTGAGGAGCTCAGAATTTTCACAGCCATTTTTCCTCCTTAGGCAATAGTCAATTCCAAAAGTGAAAGCAGAGGCTGAGATGCTCAGAAAACCCTTTGAGAGTCTCACTGGAATAGAGGGACAAAAATGACCATTCAGGGTGTACCAAGGATGATGGGCTCTGGCAACTCCCCAGACTTAGGGTTAGGACCCTGAAGAGTTAGGAGGGTCTAAAAGTAAAGATGAACTAGAAATAAACCAGTATTCACAGGACTAAAGCCTAGTTTCAAGTTAATTCAATCTCTTATGGGATTAAGGATTGCCTCTAGCCTAACTTCCTGCCAGACCAGAAATAAATTAGTTTTGGAAACATATTTCAGCCAGAGTCTCACATTATCTCTACAATTTTTCATACACAATGTTAGCACTTAATAAAAAATAACCAGGCCTATAAACCTGACACAAACTTTTTTAGAAGGAAGAAAATCAATAGAAAAAAAGACCCACAGGAGACCCAGATATTAGAGTTACCTGGCATAGAGTTTAATTAACTAAATTATATAAGACAGAATTTCAGCAGAAAACTGAAAGGTATGAAAAAGAATCAAATGGAAATTCTAGAACTGAAAAAGCCAATAGATGAAATTAATAACTCAATGGATTGGATTTAACAGTACATTAGATTCTACTTTTTAAAAAAATTCATTTCTTTGATATTTTAAAATAGACACAACATAAGAGAATCAGTAAATAGAAACTAGATCAGAAAACAATCTAGACTAAATCATAGAGAGACCAGAGAGGTAGAAAATATAGAAAAAAGTCATAAGACTTTGGACACAGTGAAAAGGTCTAAAATACATGTAATTTGAGTCCTGGAAAAGGAGGAGAGAAAGAAAGGGGCAGAAGAAATATTTAAAGAGATAATGTTCAAGAATTTTCCAAAATTGATGGAAACAAATCCCAATTCAAGAGTGCTACAAACCCGAAAGCAGGATAAAGAAACAAAACTTAGGCAAATAAATAAAATAAAACTTCGGAAACACAGAAAAATCTTTAAAAACTTAAAATGGGATCTTAAAATGGGAAATCTATGACTTAAAACTATAGTATCTGGGTAAAAAACCCACAGGGGAAAGATTATATGTGCATGAAGCTAGATCAGTAGAAATTAACCCAACATTAAAAACAGAAAGCAAAAGATTGGAAGAAATGAACAGAAGCTTAGGGATCTATGATACAATATCATAAAATGTAACATATATATAATTGAAGTTCCAGAAGAAAAGGAATAATGAGGCAAAAAAGATGGGGGCTGGAGGGGAGGCTAAGAGCTAAAGGCTAAATTTTCCCAAATCTGGTGAAAGACACAAATTTATAGATTTAAGAAGCTCAGAAAACCCAAAGCAGAATAAGTATAAATAAAACCATGCCTAAAGATACCATAGTCAAACTTCTTAAAGCCAAAGGTAAGGAGAAAATCACAAAAGCATCTAGGATGAAATAAAAACAATATATAAAGGGGAACAACAATTTGAGTTATCACTGACTTCTTATTTTAAAAAATGAAGGACAGGGAAGTGGATGTGGCTTAACCAGTTGGGTGCCTGCTTACCACATGGGAGGTCCCAGGTTCGGGTCCCAGTGCCTCCTAAAGAAGATGAGCAGACACCACACTCACCACAACGAGCTAAATGCTGTACCCACCGCAACGAGCAGATGTCTAAATGAGCAGATGTCCCAAGCCAGCAGACACTGCAGCCCATGGGGAGCTGATGTGGCTCAGGCCACTGGGCACTCGCTTCCCATGTGGGAGGTCCCGGGTTCGGTTCCCAGTGCCTCCTGGAGAAGGCGAGCAAACAATGAGCAGACAGATGAGAGAACCATCTGGGGGAGGGGGAGGGGTGGTAAATAAAAAATAAATAAATAAAGTAAATACATCTTTTAAAAAATGAAGGACAGAAGAGACAGGATCAACACCTTCAAAGAGCTAAAGTTAAAACTTAAAAATAAACCATCAACCCAGAATCTCTGTATTCAATGAAAATACACCTCAAGAATAAAGGTGAAATAATGACTGAAAAATCAACAGAATATGTTCCCGGCAGTCTGTGCAATAAGAAGTGCTAAAGGAAATTCTTTGGGCTGAAGGGAAGTCATACCAGATATAAATGAAAAAAGAATGCGTAGCAAGTTCATAGAGGGAAGTACTGGAGTAATCAAAAATAATCCAAATGAGAATAAGAAAAGAGATTTTTTAAAAAACGAGCATAAAACAAATGATACAAGTAGAGTACAAGTAGTAGGATTGTAGCTTTAAGCCCAAATATATATCAATAATTACATTAATTGCAAAGGGATTAAATACTCCATTTGAAAGAGCAACAAATCCCCTAACTATATGATGCCTACAAGAGGAAAATCTTTGAAACCAAAATATTGAAATAAAAATATAAGTAAAGAAAAATTTAAAAATTGCAAAAAGAAATATATATATATATAGGTAAAGATAGGGCATGGCAAACATTAACAAAGAGAAGACTGGTAAAACTATTCTAATATCAAATAGGAGATTTTAAGGCAAATGGCATTATTTAGGATAAGGAGGGATGTTTCAAATGGTAAAATGTTCAAGCCATCAAGAAAATATGATATAAAATTTATAAATATGTGTGCACCTATTAACATGGCCTCAAAATATAAGAAGCAAAAACTTATGCACAGAACTTGAAGAAGAAATAGACAAATCCACAATCATAGTCTGTGATTTTAACACATCTTTCTCAATAACTCATAGAATAAGTAAATAGACATGAAAGATATTCAACATTTGAAAAACAATTATCAAACGACCTAGTTGATTTACATCGCACATAGCATTCAACAGCTTTAGAACAGGCATTTTCCCCCAAGTGTACACAAAACAATAGCCAAATTAACCACATATTAGACAATAAAGGAAGTCTCAAGAGATTTCAAAGATTAAAATCATAAGAATATTTTTAAAAACCATAAGAATATGCTATTGACAATTGAGGAATTGAACTAGAAATTAGTAACTAAAATATAACTAGAAAATCTCAATTGTTTGGAAATTAAGCAATATACTTCTAGATAACCCACAGGTTAGGGGAGAAATAGAAATAAGAAATATATTGAACTGAATGAAATATAGCTAGAAGCATGGGAAGAAACTATAGTCATCTTTAGAGGGAAATTTATGGCTTTAACTGCATCTATTAGGAATAAAAGACTGAAAATTGATAATCTTCATATCACATGTCAAGATATTTGGGAAAAAATAGCAATATTTCCAAAGTAGAAGGAATTATAAAACAAATATAGAAGCATAAATTAATGATACAGAAAATAACCATTTAATTGGGATGATCAACAAAGTTCAAAATTGTTCTTTGAAAAGATTAATAAAATGAATACTCTCCTCAATGGCCCTCAGTAAGCAAAAAGTAAGAAAAAAAGAAGACATACGTAATCAATATTCTAAATGAAAAAGAAGACCTCACTTCAGATCCCGTGGACATTAACAAGATAATTAGATTTTATGAAGAACTTTATGCTTACACGTCTGAAATGGTCAAACTGCTAGAAACATGCAACTTATTAAACTTACACATGAAAATATGAAATCTAAATAGTCCTATATTAATGAAATCATGTCTGTAATTGACACAAGAAACAGAGGGAACACTTTCTAACTCTTTTATGGAGTGGGCAAAGCCTAACTATCAAAACCTGATAAAAAAACATTACAAGGAAAATGACAGTCCAATCTCCTTCGTGGTCATAGATGTAAAAGTCCTAAACAAAATATGAGAAAATTGAATCCAGTGTTATATAAAAAGGATAATGCATCATTTCAATCATACATTTGAAATACAATAATCCATTTGAGATTCCAAAAGTTTAATTTACATGTGACATAATAAAGGAAAACATCAAAAAGCATTTATAATATTCAACCTATATGCCCTAACATCGCCCAAGACTCAGGCCAAAGAGCAGAATGTGGTATGTGAGGCATCTCCATAGATCCCTGGACTATCACCATGGAGCCGGACTTTCCAGGGGCCTGAAAGACCCGGAGGGGTGGGGAGTGGAGAGGGATGATCTAGGAAAGTCCATGGGGCAGGAGCTTCGATGAAGCCTCAGTTAACAAACACCTGGAACTTAGGAGTGCTCAGTCACCCTACGGGAACTCTCAGATGCTCCCCTTCCCCTGACTGGTAGGGGCACCTCGAGGGATCACAAGCAATTGGAGCATGAAAAGTTTGACACAAAGATGTTCACAGGTAACATCTGCTGAGTGCTTACTATGAGCCAAGCCCTGTGCTAAGCTCTTTGAAAGAATGAACTTATTTAGTCCTCACAACAATGCAGAGAGATGGCTATTAGGATAGTATTATTCTCCTTACACAGCTGAAAAAATTCAGAGTCATAGACTGGTGTATTAGTCAGTCAAAGGGGTGCTGATGCAAAGTACCAGAAGTCTGTTGAGTTTTATAAAGGGTATTTATTTGGGGTAGAAGCTTACAGTCACAAGGCCCTAAAGAGTCCAACTCAAGATACCAAAAGAGGTACTTCCTCACCCAAAATCTATTGCCATGTGTTGACCCAAGATGGCAGGCTATCTCTGCGAGCGTTCAGCCTTCCTCCTCCTCCCAAGGCTCCGTGGTCCCAGCTTCTTCCAATCTCAGCCTCAGGCTGGGACAAGTCTTGTCTCTCTCCCGGGGCTCGATTCTCTCTGGGCTCAGCTGCTCTCCTCTCCCCACAAGGTCAGCTGTAAACTTTGAGGCGAAGGGCTCGTCTCTCTTCCCCGGGCCTCTGGTGTGTCTAAGGGAGTCTTCTCTCTTCCTCTGTGTTCTTCTGTGTGTTTACTTCCTGGGGTTCCAGCATCCAAAACTCCAACCTCCCTTCTCTGCCGTGCAATTTCTTTGCGAGGCCCCACCCACCAAGGGGGCAGGGACTCAACATTCTACAACAAAGCTGTAACCATTATTTAATCAAGTAAAAGTGAAGCCTCTGAATCCAATATAATCTAATATGCCCAGAGGAACAGACCAGTTTAAAAACACAATCCAATATCTATTTTTGGAATTCATCAATAATATCAAACTGCTACAACTAGTTAAGCAAGTTCCCCAAGGTCATAGATAATAAGTGACGAGCCAATACGTGAATCCAGGCAATCTGGCTACAGCGCATATGCTCTTAAATCCTAGCCACACAGCTCTTCTAATCTAATTAGTAGTTTTACAAATTGCTCTCTCATGCATGCTTGATAACAGTACAGAATACAATTTTTGTTTTTTTTTAATGCATTGAAAGAATGTTTTTCTTACCCAAAGAAAATATTTTGTCCCATCCGCTGAGCTGCTGTGTGTCCTGGCTGTGCTCGGAAGCTCATCCGTGTGGAAAGCCTTCACGTTGGCAGCTATGTAATAGAAAGCCCTTCCTCCTGGGTGGTTACGGTCAGGAACTTAGGGGAGGATGCTGACAAAGTAGAAGCTTCTGATCCCAGGAGAGTTTGGCTGTGACAGTAACTCTATCCATTTACGGAAACAATAGGAGCTCTCTCTTTTCAAAACCCTATTCTGCTCAAGACCCTGTCCAGTTTCAAACACTGATTTCCTGGGAAGGAGTGAGAGTATAGGCTGCAGATCATTTTGTAACATCAGACTTTTCTCAGTGGGAGCTCATTCAGTATTTTTTTGTCAGAGCTTCTGGTTGTTTATTTACCAGTTTATTTGAATTTACATGGACTTAAGCAACCGTAAGCTTTGGTGTCTCTGATGAGTGACTGGGCCAATATGGGACTGAGCAATCCAGATTTTGACACTTTTTTTCCCATCCTTTAAGCCATTAAGAACATTTGGTGTTTCCAAAGTTTCAAATTTCTGCTTGATCCGATTTAATCTTGTAGTAAGTGAAAGCTAGTTACTTCTTCAAATTATGTTCTGAGCAACTAAATGGGAGGTATCTGAGGAATTGACTAACAGCTAAAATATTAACATTTTGCATCATTATGACTCATTTCTTTCTGTGAATGTGTTTCTGGAAATGCTGATTTTTTAAAAATGCTTTAAGAGATGTCAAATAGAACCCTAAATAGACTTAGGCTGTTCAGGGCTGCCAGGCTGTCTGGGAACTCTATGATTCCACCTGGGAAACTACTAAGTGTCAGCAGATGGCCAAGTAACACTTGGCTTAAATAAAGCCAGCGTGAGCCTTTCTAACCATTGCAGTGTTTCTGCTTGTCCCAGCAGTGATCAGAACACGTGAGACCTGCTAGTCATGGCTCAGCTCCTGCAAGTTAATTACGTGAATTTTACTTTTAAGGGTACTCTACTTGTACCTTGGTGCCGCAAGCAACTCAACATTTTAGTCATCAGGTAGTTAATGGTGAGGCTTAGAAGTGCCAAGTTTACAATGAGCCAGCCCTTCCCTGACTTAAAATTTCTGATTCTTGGAGAGTAGCTGATTCAAATGATCTCGATGGGCCTGATTTGGGCTCTGATAGTTTGATGCTGTGTCCCCCTACTGTAGCAGCAACCAACAACATATGACTAGCATGCTTTACTTATTGCTCATGACTTAGTGATAAATAAGATATTATGTTTCTTCCACAACTATAAAATATTTTTATCAAAGTAATACATGATTATAGTTACAAGTCATATGATTCAGAAAGGCAAATTCCTAATGAAAACCAACACTCATCTGCCCCACTCGTCCCCAGTCCAGCTCCTTCTTTATCATATTTTAAACATCTAAGAGCTGACTCTTGTCATTTGATGGTCTGTTTTCCAATTTATCTCTGTTGACTACCGAACCATTTTATTCCATGGTTTATCATGGTTGTCTTTAATATTTTAGGCCTTATCCAAATGAGTGGTGTTCTGCTAGATAATCTGCAAAATCACAACTTTTCTTTAACCTATCAGTAAGGTTGCAGGGCAACTGCCTAACCTGAAATATAAAGAAAGGCAGGTACATCCAAGGAGAAATGGGCCATGAGAACTTGCTTGCCCAAACAGATGTGACTAGACAACATACAAACTGGTCAGAAGAATTCAACTAAAATTTTTAATGAATTGTTAAAGGCTGAGTGTGAGTTAGCCTAAGATTATAGAGTCCCTGGGAATTACACTCATTTGCAGACTCATCACTGGTACTTACCAGATCCTCCCAAGAAAGACTGCAGGGCAGGCTGAGAGTGATTTGTGTCATGGCCAGGGAACACTGAGCTTCGGGAGTCTACCTCTTTTATAGAAAGCCTGCTCCTTGTCCAAAGGAAGATGTCACCTCATCCCTCAGGCTGCTCACTGTAACTACAACCCTGAGAAGTGGCCCACGTAAAGGGGATGAGAGCCTTGCATTCTTGGTTACCCAGAAGGAATGTGCAGGGACACACAGAGCTCATGGCTGATTGCCTCTCCCAACAACATCAAGAAGCCTTCCTGGAGGACTCAGCCCAAAGAGTTTGTTCCATCATATAGTGAAGATCCCTTTTCTACTACAATGCCCAGGCCATGGGTTTGTAGGTGAAGAGAGGAGAACAGGAAATAACCGAAGTGAAAGGTTGGAAACCTGCCCCTTCTGGTCTTGAAGGAATGTGGGAAATGATGAGAGAGGAAGCAGGAGCAGGAGTGAGATGTGCATCCTCAGTTTGGATTTGTGTTAGCTGAGACAGGAAAATGCTAAGGGCATCATTTAGGACCCTTGGAGGGCCATCAACTCAGAGCCCCCCTCACACCAGGCTAGAGCCACAACAAAGTAAACTCAGAGGTGGAGCACGGTTCAGGAGATGGAGAGCTGGAATTTAGCTTCCAGAACTGCTCTTTGTACCATTGTGGTAAGGCTCAGACCCAGAAAGTCCCATAGTATCCCTAAAGGGGGCTGTACAAAACCCAATTTATGTGCCCCCCAGATTCCTTTGGCCATGTGCTTCTGGGCCCACTCATAGGGTGGCTGCTAGCCTTGCTGGACCCGTTCCAGCCTCTGACACTCTTTTCTCACTGTAGGTAGCTTGGACCAGAGGCTGCAGCCACTTACTGGGCAGCTCTCCTACAGTGGTGTGGCCTGTGCTGTTGACCTCACCTCCCACTGCCCATTCTGGGGGCCCTGGGGGAGCTCTTGCAACCGAGGCAAGAGCCCCACCATTTTCAAGTTCAGCTGAAGCAAAATATGACAGGGATTTGGCTTCCCTTAGTACTGTGTGGAGGACCAGATAATACAACCCAGAAGGGCAGTTAAGTTTGAACAGTGAGAGACAGGAAGTGGGAAGGAGCCAGCACTAAATTCCTTGCGTTTCCTCCTCTCCCCTCCATTCCCAACCATTTAAAGGCTCAGTGACTCCACACAGACTCTCCAGAGACCTCCTGAGTGAGCAACCAGCTGTGCTTTCTTGTGCCCCGTCTTGAATTTGCATTTCTTTGTCCCCCACCTCAGTTCCCTTTTCCTCTCACTTTGGCCCCCTACCCCCCACCCCTGCCCAATAAAACACTGGTTTTTAAGTTTTAATTCAGTTTCTTTTTCTACAGACTTCAGGCTCAGGCAACATGTATGGAGATTAGTTAAGGGTTTACTTGGGGACCTTGTCAAAGAGGACCATACCGAAACTTTACAGATGGGAGTTGTAGCAGTTTGGCAGTTTGATATAGTTATGAATTCCAAAAAATAGATATTGGATTATGTTTGTAAACTGGTCTGTTCATCTGGGCATGATTAAGTTATGATTAGGGATTTGATAGGGCTACGTCAGTAGGGTATTGAGCCCCGCCCCTTGGTGGGTGGGATCTCAAAGATAAGACACGGCAAAGGATAGAGTTGTAGTAGTTTTGATGTTGGAGTTCTGATGAGGAAGGAGAGAAGGCCCCAGGAAAAGAGACGAGCCTTTCACCTGACAGTTCACAGCTGGCCTTGTGGAGGAAACAGAGGAGCTAAGCCTGGAGAGAAACAGAGCCCCGGGAAGAGAGGAACCCAAGAAGCCTGAACCCTGGCAAACGTTGGCAGCTGTCTTGCTCCAACATGTGGCAATGGACTTTCGTGAGGGAAGAAACTTACACTTTATGGCCTGGTAACTGTGGACTTCTACCCCAAATAAATACCCTTTATATAAACCAACCAATTTCTGGTATTTTGCAATAGCACCCCTTTGGCTGACTAATGCAGGAGTGAATGGGTGATGGAGTTGGACCTCCGGGATCGCAGTGCTTGTGACAGCCTGGGTGGGGGGCAGGCCAGTCAGGGCAGATTACCAGATCTTGACAAAGCCAAGGTAGGACAGACCACAAATGACAGCCAATTTCAAACCAGAGAGTGACAGTAAGATGAGCAGCTCCTAAGCATTCCAAGGACACCTGCAAAGCAAGTTTGAGGACCCCCTGTTCCCCAAAGACTCAAAGAGTGTGGTCCCATATACCGAGACACCAACCTTAAGAATAGAATGGGCAGGAGGCAAAAATCAGAGAGATGAAGTCATTCAACGGGACTGCTTAAACCAACCCTGACAGAGCTCGATTTTGAGTAGACTAAAATGTTATGTGGAAAGAAGACAGATGAGAAGAGAGAGAAATATTATTCATCGGCAAATCCAAGTTGTTTCTGTTATCCAGGGTGGCGGCGACCCACGAGGAATATGTTCTAGACGAAAGAAAGAAATTCCATTCTCTCTTCACGTCTGAGTGCCGTGCAAATAATTTTGCGACTCTGCTTTAATTCACCGGTGTGAAAGACGAGATCCTTTGCCTGGGCCAAGACTATAGGTACAAGCTGCATTGGAAAGGGCCCTGGACAGGCAGACAGCCATCATGAGCAATGCTGCTAGCTAACCTTGTAATTTGGAGGTCATTATTTCTTTAAATGTGGCTGTTGGACAAGATCGCCATGATTCTAAGGCAGGGATTGTAAACTCAGCGGCCAGCAGGTAATGTGAATTAGCAAAGCGGGTCAGATGAGGACGGCAGCAAAGTGGAGTGCATGCCCTCCTATTAACCAGACCGACACTGGCTCCTGCAACAAAGAGGGCGCAGTGTTCCCAAATAATACCTTACATTTGTTGAGCTACTTGAGTTACATTTTTTGAGTTACTTGAGTTTTTTATTATTCAGCTATTTATTGGGTTGTTACATATTATATGCTTATGTGTTAGGCATGTAGATTATCTCATAGATTGTCACAATAACCCAAGAAGGGAAGTGCTGTCATTATCCTTGTATTTTCAGATGAGGAAAATAGCTTGAGCTATGTTGGGTACTGAGGCACAGAGGCGTTAACTAACTTGATGAAAGTCATACAAGTGAAAAGTGGCAGAGCTGGGATTCAAACTCCAGGAGTCTGGCTCCAGGGCCTGCCCAATAATCACAACATGGTTATGCTGATTTTTCACAATTATTCAGAAATTGAGGTGTGTGTTTTTGTTTTTGTTTTTTCGTTAAAATCTCCCAATTTAAAAATTCAAAAATTTAAAAAATACTGTGAAGCCAAAGAAACCCAATGTGTGGGCCAGATACAGCTTGTGGGCTGCCAACGTGTGTCTGGCCTTCCAAGAAAATGAGTTATAAGCTATCCTTGGAAAGTAATGTTTTGGTTATTTTTTTCCAAATAATCATACCAGACTTTATACATGTAGATTGTCCTTCAGAGTAGTCAGGTTGGGATCTACACACATTTTAAAATAATGCTTCCATTGCTCAAAATAGTTTCAGAATTTCTCTTTTGGAATGCCTTCAGAAAGGTTTACAAATCAGCTATATTATTTTGAGATCATATCTGATTTTTAAAAAATGAAACTAGCATTTCCCTGTGAGAGTCTAATAATTTTTACCACATGTGGCTCTGAATCACTTTTAGTTATTTCCAGAAACCACATCCATTCTGGAAACATGGCAATTTACTGCCCAGAAATCATTCAAAAGAACATGTTCAAAAAACCATTAAAATAAGTTTATTGCTTTCAAGATGGCAACATTTAAAAGGACACACCAACTTATATCTTCAAATTCTTATTGGTTTAAAAATTAGCCACTAATATAAGATTTCGTCTCATTTATTTCACCTGGGCTGAATATTCTGAGAGCTGCTGTGATATTATCCCTTGTGAATTCTGGCCATATGAAATAATTTTTTTTTTTTTTTTTTGGTGCTAAGAATTTTGAACAAGATTCAGAAATGCAAATAACTTTAGGTCTACAGTAGGATAACATTTGAAATAGCATCTGAAATCTTAGAAAGTTGAACAGTGTCCCTTGGTTTATTTTTTACCTAGACTTTTTGCTCTGTGTGAGGTGACTCGGGGTAGCATGGTGTTTCCAAATGTGCTTGTTATATGCACTTTTCCTTAGTTCCTGTGCTTTGAAGCAAATTCCAATATAGTTATTAGTTACATAAAGAATGTTATTTTCTACAAGTCATTTAACTTGGGGTAAATCTAAAGACTATGAAATATGGACAGTTGAATAGATTGTTCTGTCTCTTGCATCTTTAATCTCAACTCACACCCTCCTTAGAGTGAGTGGGTGAGGCAGGAAGGTGCTGCAGAGCCACTGGTACCCATCCAAGAATAGAGTCAGTAAAATTGCTTGGAACTGGGTGATTTATTATTCTGTCTCCATTGCGTTTATGAATTCAAATCATTCTCTCAGTTTTTGTTTTTAAAATACATTCTCTGCTCATGCCAGGCTGGCTACTGCATTTTCTGCCCTTTCCTGCCCAATAGTTTCTAGACTTGGATATCATGACCCCAGTTTTTTCTTTGTGTTATAGTGTCTGGACTTAATTTCAACATCTAATTTTTCCTCGTAAGTTTTTTTTTTTTTCAAATACCACTTATAAATCCATCATTTGATGAAAGAAATGAGATTTTAACTTTTAAAAAGACAAGGACAAAGGAATATATTTACCTTTACCAAATGCCCTATATGAGTGTATTTCTCACATCACTCACATCTCAACAGGCTGGTAAAACCTTCATCACAGATTGGCACTGATCCTTCATCATTGTTTGGAACCATTGAACCAGGCGGCTTCGTGCTGCTGGGAGCAAGCCCAGGTCCTAGGCTAGAAACAGAGGAGGAGAAGCAACGTGTCCCTGCCCTCACCCAGCAAGGGCGTTTGCCGGGGAAAGAGCAGCCTGGGGACGCCCAATGGGGAGTGACAGCACCATCAGTCTTTGTCCACCCTTAACTTCATATGCACTCTGGGACATGTCTATCTCTCACTTCTGTAATTTGCTCCATTTCATTTTTTCCCTTTAGCTCGGGGTGACATTTAAATATTTTAAAGACACAGCACTAATCAGTGGGACTAATGTTGTCTAAGTACTGGGGCAGGAATCTGAAGGTCAAACCCCCCCATACCAGGTGCTCAGCTTTGGTGGGAGGCCTTCAGGGGCCTTGGGGGAGCTGCTTATTACCAGCCAGTACAGAAGCATTTCAATATTTTTACAATCAGCAGGACCATACTGGCAAATACCAGCCTGCCCTTTAGGTTCTTACAAAAGCTGTTTCTAAAACATTCCAAACCCTGCTGTACTGAACTGAGGTGGGAAGAGATTAGTCTGTACCTGGACCAAGTTAGCGGGCAAGCAACGTGGCCTAGACCAGGTTTGGGGGGGTGTTGTGGAAAGTGGGGGAGGAGGACCGGTTAGCAGCTGGCCTGGCTGGACCGTCGAGGAAGGGCCAGGTGGCTCTTTACCCAGAGGCTGGTGAAACTTTCATGACAGTTTGGCACTGCTCCTCAGGCTGTGGGAGGGATGTGGGCAGTGGGGAGAAGTTGGAAAGAGTAAGTAGGAAAACACCTTTCTCTTTCCTCTTTCCAAGGGAGTGTGCCCAATTTGACGTAAACAATTAACCTTGCCATCTTTGAAAGTATGACAGCTAATAGTTTCATCTTCCTCCCACCACTCAGCAGAAAACCTGAAGTTAGCAGCCAATAAATAGCTGGTTAATTCAGGAAAAAAGTTCGTTTTGTACACATTCAGGCTCAATACTTTTTGACGTCTCATATGCAAAGCCTCAGGTGATGACACTGACAGGCAAGAAAAGCTAAAGGCTAAGCAGGGTGTAGGACAGTCAGCAAAGGACCTGGAGAGCATCCACAAAACACTGGATGCTGGCCAGGCACAACACCTTCCATCTGGAAATCTCTGAAAATTATCCTTTAAACCTTAGAATCCTCGGTACAATGGGTGAGGTGGGTGGGGGTGTGCACCTGTGCTCCGCACACACACAGGTGTGGCTATTCCTGTGTTGCTGATGGATAAACAGAAGCATATAGAGAACATTGCATTTCCAGAACAACAAAGAATTAGTGGGGCACCAGGAATAAAAGCCAGTCCCCAGGGCCCCAGCAGGAAGCAGATCTTTTCTGTTACATGTACTCTATACTTCCCTTCCTCACTTATATCCTCTCACCTCTCCTTCCCTCATTCACAGACTCTATGGTCCAGAATTTGGAAGTTTGACAGGGGAAAACTATCATAGATAGTATGGAGGTGTTAAACCACGTCCAAGACAGGGGCTCGCGAGGGGGGCAAGCAAAGAAACACATGAGGAGGAGAGGTATAACGGTCCATACCGGGCTGCAGCCATGCAGCAGAAAATCATCAGCCTTCTGGCTGATCCGTTGGTTTTTATTAGTACAGATGATCTCATTTTTTGGCATATAACAGTGGGGATAACATATTGATATAAGGGTGAGAATAACATGTTGATCAGATTATATAACATGCTGTTATTATTCCTCAAACGTCCTAGGCCCCAGGATTGTTTAGGGAACATTTGCTGCAAGCTAGTTCTATCAGCTCCTTTTAGACACAGGCCCAATGATAAAGTGGGAACTGTGGCCGCCTCCCTGGCACCAGCAGCCAGCTGCTTGGGGCCGAGGCCATCACCTGAATTGACCATCCTCACACTCCAGCCCTGAGGGTAGTGGCCTTGGAAACAGAGGGATACACTGCAGCCATATACCCCGACAGCACTACATACAGCAACAAACAAGAAGTATACCTCCCAACCCCATGAGGGCACCCCCTAATCCCCATTCCCAGGGTCCTAGAGAGTCCCACCAGTCCCGTACCGGATCCGCTTATAATTGTTGGATTTGTTGGACCTCATGGCTCATGTCCTTCAAAGCAGCCTGTATGGATTCTTTATTATCGGGAATGTACATACAACATTCGGTATGTACCAAGGCACATGTGCCCTCTTGGGCTGTAGTAAGTAAATCTAGGGACACGTGGTTTTGTAATACAACGCGGCGGATTTGATCATTCTCCTACATTAACTGGACAATCGCATACTCAGAAGTGTTTAAAGCTTGCACAGTGTGCCGTGGTAAGGCTTCTACATCTAATTCCACTTTAATGGCCACACCTCCACAACTAAGTATGGCTAGCGGGTAGAACCACCACGGGACTCACCAGGTTCTGTGCCATCTATGATATACTGTATCCCAGTTCTGGGGTAACTGGGGCAGGGTGGATAAAATCCACCCTGGTATCAAGGGGCGTCCCCATGTACATCACCCTGTCCAATTAGCAGGAAAGTATGGCCACCTGTGGGGTCCACAGACCCACAAGTATCCCTTGGGCAGCCAGTCCATGGGTTTTGTACCTGTATATCATAGACCATTCCACCAATGGGAGTCACCCGTAACATTCTGAGTAACATTACACATAGATATGGGGATCTCCCCACCTAACCGGCGGGGGTCCCCCTTTTGTTCAATACATTTAGGTGCGATGCTATGCAACCCTACATGTTCAGCGGGAAGCCAGCCCCATCCGTTATATAAGGCGTAGCCGAACCACGGCCTGACTGGGTCCATTTCCTGGTGCAACAAGCATTCACCGTGGTGACGAATGGCTTTCCACTCCAGGGTCGTTCAGTCAGCCGTCTCCAGCCAGGTCCAATTGTCCCAAGTGGCAGGGGCGATGTTCCATGCGAGGCCTCCCACTGTACTGGCCGGGAGTTCCGTGCACACCCAACAATGAGACACGTTGTACACCTGAGGACAGGTATGAGCCCAAGCAAGCAAGCTGTTGGCATGTATCCTAAGGGTGATAAGACAAATGAGAAAGCGTGACTAAAATGGGTAACTCGTGTCCATCTAAGAGAACACAACCTGATTGCTCATCCCGTGACAGCAATGTTCTGCTCTGTGGCGTACGGCCGGGCCGAGTGTACCACACACGGGGCCCGTCCACTGAAGGCTGTGATGTCCCATCCTCCACCTGTATCAAAATGGGGGAACTCATTATGGCTAGAGAGCCAATATAAAAGTCCCCTTCAGGATCGTTGCTGCTGTTGATGGCGCTGTCACCTCTACCTGCAAGGGCCAAACATTGGTTATCCAAGGTGCAATTGATAATTTCCTTTGCAATCCTGTTCCCCAGGGAGCAATAAGAGCGAGCCACCTCACATGGGGTGCCTTCAAGGTCCAAGGCCATACCATGGTTTTAGTGTCTCCGCCATGGAGCATGGTTACAGCAGGTAACAGAATATGTCCCTGCGGCCCCATCCGGGGCTCCAGCAAGGGGTCTTTCGTTGTAATTTGCAACTGAATCGGAGCCTCTGCTCTATGCAGTAGAGCTTCTAGGGGTGTTACTCCACCCCGTCAGGGGCGCTTATTACATTGTTGGCCCACAGTCCACAGCCTCTCACGCCACTTGCGCAGAAACGGCCCAACTATCAGTACAAAGAGTTAAAGGGCTTTTTCCTTTTCCTACAACTAGCCACACAGCCCACAGTTCAGCACATTGGCTACTTTGACCAAAGCCCATTTCATACCATATGGTGTCAGTTTTAGGTTGGACGGCTACAGCCGTCCACTGAGCAGCCTGGCCTCGACTGGCGTCATCTGTATACCATGCAGACTCTGGGACTGTCCCTTCTCCAGCTTTAAAGGGGGATTGTTGTCCTGGATGGGGGTTACTTCTGCCTCAGGGCTCAGCATTCCCGCATATGTTAGAGGTCCCAAAACGTGTTGCAGTTCTTAGAGGACTGGAAGCAAAAGTACTTAGCTGTTCTAAATACGCACCCCCCGTAGCAAGAGTAGCTGTTTGAGCCACTCCACTACAAGGCCGGGCTATCCAGTTTTGCCTTTGATGGAATAGGAAGTGAATATTTTCACCAGGGCCTCTTGAGTTATAGTTTCAGTACTCTGAGCCTCTGCACGTACAGTGGCTAATTGCTTTTCTAAAAAACGATAACGTTTCTCTGTTTGTTTCCACAGTTGGCTCCAAAATCCAATCGGCTTACGGAGCTGTTCCGTATGTTGCCATAGACCCCAACCATACCCCTCTTCTGTGACATGTACATTTAATTGAAACAGCCGACTAGGGTCCGCCACTAGGAGAGCCTGGGCCTGTTTAAATGCCTGCTTGGTGGCCTCAAATGCTATCTCGGCTTCATCCGTTCAGTCCCAGGCTCCCCTCTTTTGGGTCAAGCTATACAGACGCTCTAGAATTTGGGCCAACTGTGGCACAAAGACTTGCCAATACCCCAAGAGACCCAGAAAATCTGTGTAGGTTTCCCACCGTAGTGGGGGAGGGGAAAGGCTTGTATTTTATCAATAATGACCTGGGGGATTACTTTCATCTTACCCGAACACACAATAACCAAAAATTTGACAGACAAGCCAGGCCCTTGCAACTTGTCCTGATTTATCACCCATCCTCGCTCCTGAAGATGAGTGATCAATGTGGGCACCACTGCTTCCAAATCTGCAAGAGAATCAGAGGTTAACATAACATCATCAATATAATGAAACAGTCATACTGTTCCCAGGTGCTTCCATTGCTCTAAGTCTTTAGCTACTAAGCTATAGCAGATGGTGGGACTATGAACATATTCCATCTGCAAAACGGTAAAAGTCCATTGACGTCCTTCCCATGTGAAAGTGAACTGATCCTGTGCAGTGTAAGCGATGGCGATGGAAAAGAACGCATTTGCTAGGTCCAGAACAAAATGATATGTCCCTAGGGTAAGAGTCAATGTGTCCATGAGATCTAAAATAGAGGGCACAGCCACATGGAGGGGAGGAGCCACCTTGTTCAACTCTGGATAATCAACAGACATATGCCAAGTCCCATCCGGCTTGTGCACAGACCATACCAGAGCATTAAAGGGGCTGTGTGCCTCCTGGAGTGTATGAACTTTGGCCAATTCCTTAATAGTAGCAGTAATTTCATCACGACCACCTGGTAATCTATACTGCTTTATCGTAATGGTCCGGTGAGGCTCCGGTAATGTCATGGGTGGATGATGAGCATATCCTCGCACCACGGGCTTAACCACTCAGACCCGCAAATGGAACTCTCCAATAGTAGTTTGTAAGGTAACATTGCACAGCACATCTACGCCAAGTATATACTCCAGAATGGAGGAGATGCACACTGAAAATTCCTGGGGAGGCAGATGACCAATTCCCAAGATCACCTTGGTTTGGACAACCCGTAAGGACACCTGGCCCATTTGTCCATACCCACCTACGTAGGCGTACATGCCTGTGAGTTTTTCAGGCTGTCCATATAGGAGCGTACATGCAGCTCCTGTATCCACTAGGGCAAGAACCTGCTGGACATTTTGTGGGGACCAATGGATGGCTAGTTCCACATAGGGCCTTCAGTCTTTGCAAGGGTCCCCATCTCGGATGCCTTGGCCTTCATCCTATGTAAAGGTAAATGCTGGCTTGGGCGGATCTCTCCAGGGTATTTGCTAAATAGTCACTCAATTGGGCAATTGCTTGTATCTGTTTTTTCCTCTGCACATTGTGCTGCGTTGGCTCTAACTGGCACCACAGATCCAATAAGACCATATACGGCTTACTGTCTGTCTTCACCTGGTCTACTCCGGCAGCCAACAGATTATTACACACTGCATGCACGTCACCTTGGTCGGTCCCCTTCGAGAGTCCTGTCCTTTTGGTTTTGCCACCCACCTGGGTGCGAAACTATCCCTTCCTTCGGTAGACATGGACAGGCTCGCATACGCAAATTTTCTCCCTCCCCCAAGCTGGCCATCATGGCTGTCACTTCATGCACTGGGTGACCAACATATGGGATAAGAATTGCCATCAGGGAACTGAACGATGGGGACGTGGCATGCTGCACCAAAGGATCTCTCATTAGGCTTATAAACCATTCCGCATCCGGTCCCTGATTACCAAGATTAAACAAGGCATTACGCATGCCCATCTCTTGGACTACTTGCACTAGATTGGCATATGTTGCCCATCGACTCACCGCATCCAGTAACTCACCAGGATCCCGCCACACAGAGCAGATCATGGTCTGCAACCATTCCATCAGGGAATAGTTAGGATTTCCTTGAGCATAGCACTGTGCATTCAACAGTTGCTGTCTCAGCAGTGGATGGCTTGTTAGGGATGCCAATTACTCAATCTCTGTTCCAGAACACAAAATGCCATTCACTCCAGCATCTCACAGTGGGAGCAACCACGCAGCTATGGGCTCTCCTGGCTTCTGCTGAAATTGCCATCCTAATTCAACCAGTTCTGCCTGCGTGTAGGGATGGTATATGGTGTGCTGGACTACATGGGGCTGCCCCACGGGGGTCCCTCCCTGCCCCGTGTCCTGATCATGTTTCATCTTCTGAGTAACAACTGGGCGGGCTTGCTTTCTTGTCCCTCCCTCAACTTCATCCTCAGAGCTACTGTCTACCAGCTCATCCTGATGCTTTTGTAACTGTTTCACCACCTGCTCCATCTCCCTCAACTGGCTCACTTGCTTCACCATCTCCTGTGTAGTATCCCGAAGCAAGGATAGGAACACTCGTCCTACACAAGCAACTGCCGCATGCGGTTTCATATCCCCCAACAGGGACCCAGCTTGCTGCAGAGCACCCAGTAAAGCTGCTGGTGTACTGGGACAGGGACACCAGAGGGACAACCACTCTGCCACCCTGGCCCACATACAGGTGGGTGGCCACCTGGGGCCCATACCCCATACCTCCTCCTCAGCAGGTGCGGTGGGTGTGCAGGGCGAATCCTGCCAACTACACCAATTGTTAACCGCATCCAAGACAGGGGCTCGCGAGGTGGGCAAGTGAAAAAACACACGAGGAGGAGAGGTATAACGGTCCATACTGGGCTGCAGCCATGCGGCAGAAAATCACTAGCCTTCTGGCTGACCCGTTGGTTTTTATTAGTACAGATTATCTCAATTTTTATATATAACAGTGAGGATAGCATATTGATATAAGGGTGAGAATAACATGTTGATCAGATTATATAAAATGCTATGTTATTATTCCTCAAACGTCCTAGGCCCCAGGATTGTTTAGGGAACATTTGCTGCAAGCTAGTTCTATCAGCTCCTTTTGGACATAGGCCCACAGATAAAGTGGGAACTGTGGCCACTCACTGACACCAGCAGCCAGCTGCCTGCAGATGGCTGGGGCCAAGGCCATCACCCGAATTGACCATCCTCACAGGAGGTATGGGAAAACTAATGTAGGGAGATTTATCTGGCGCTAGTAGGGCCAAATATAATGTTTGTGGAGTGAATGAGTGATGGGTAGAATGGAAACATTCTGAAGGCAAGTAGACTGTTAGGAGATGCATAATAATTGTAACAGCATGTGGTAGTTTGAGTCTTTTGTGGACCCCAGAAAATTATGTTCTTAAATTAATCCATTCCTGTGGGTGTGAACCTATTGTAGGTGGGATCCTTTGAGTAGGTTACTCCAGTAAGGCATAGCCCAGGGTGGATCTTAATCCTCTTACTGGAGTCCTTTATAAATGGGATGAATCTATAGAGAAAAAAGAGGCTGCAGAGACAGAAAGAAACCTTGAGAAGCTGAAATCAATGGAACCTGGGAGAGAAGAAGCCATAGGAATAGAGAGGAAGCCAGAGCAGCAGAGAGAGAGCTGGAGGAAGCCAGAAGCTGAAAGCAATGAAGTCCAGAGGAGAAGGCAGAGACCGGCAGATGCCACCATTTTGCCCTGCCATGTGACAGGAGTCCAGGATCACAGCCAGCCAGTCTGTGGGGAGAGAGCTTTGCCTGATGCCTTGATTTGGACACTTTTCTCAGCCTCGAAACTGTAAGCTTATATGTTAATAAACCCCCATTGTAAAAGCCAACCCATTTCTGGTATATCGCCTTGGCAGCATTTAACAAACTAAAACACAGCATTAAAAGCTTCTGTGCTAGGTGCTATCCTGGATATTTTACATCCATTATCTCCTTTAATGCTCACAACACCCCTATGGGGTAAGTCTGTTGTTATTCCCATTACAAGGATGAAGAAATTCAAGCATAGAGGCAGTGGTGTGCTTGGAGGGTGCTGATCTATATAGCATTTACCAAGTTCCATGATGTAAAATGTCACCATGGCCAATTTCAAGCTACCAATATGATGTCACTGAACATGGAGCTGGGAAGAGATGCACAAAATCGGCTCATATGTGCTGGTTCAAGCCAGTCAAGCACATCACCACTTACAGGTGTTGAGCAGCATGTCCAGGAGCACAAAGCATATAAATGGCAGAGCCAGGGCTCAACCCCATGTCTCACCCCTAAAACCATCCTCTCAACCCAATGCCCCTCTGCTGTTAAATCATCCAGCATGCTGTTAAATCACCACTTTGGAGTGGCGGCAGTGGCAAAGGAGAGGAGAGGATGGATGAGAGAGTTTTTTTTGCAGGAATCACTCAAAGAAAAATGTTTTTCATTTTTCTAAGCTTAGCAGTCTGAAAAGGCGGAGTTCAAAGATCAATGACCAATTAATAACTGGCTGCCAGAAAAGAACAGTGCTTTGACCTTAGCAGGAAGTTACATAAACGCTCCCTGGGCAAGAGACATCTCAGGGAGAATTAAGAGGTTGTACAAATATGGATCATTTGGAAAGAACTGGAAGATCTTTCATGTTTAATCTCTAGAATTCCATTTAAATGTGTGTGGGGGCAGAGCACAGAGGGAGGCCTATATAACATCTTTTGAGGTTGTGGGATTAAAGAATTAGGTTTCTAAATGTGTTCTAAAGCCAAGGACAGTGGGATAGTAGTGATTGGGTGGGGGGAGTAGGGGATAATGTCCACGTTCTGTGCAGTGTTCTGTACCCAAGCTTGATTGTTGCAGTGAAGTTTCCTGGCTTGGTCAGAGCCATTGGCACATACTGCTTTATTTGATAAGCATGGTACCCCATGTGGTGTTTTGGAAAGAGCTTTGGACTGGATTCTAGTCCCAGCCCTGCCACTAATGGGCTGGCTGACCTTTGGTACAATACTCTGAGCCTGTTTTCCCATTTGTAACATAAAAGTGTTGAACTCGAATGATTTTTTTAAAATCTGAGAATGAGTTTATTTCTCCTTTACTTTTTTTAACAAATCAATTTTATTGATACATATTAATAAAGCATAAATCCATCCAAAGTGTACAATCAATGGTATTCAGTATAATCACATAGTTGTGCATTCATCACCACAATCATTCCCAGAGCATTTTCGTTATTCCAGTAATATAATAATATTAAAAAACAAAAACAAACCAAACAAACAAAACTCATCACCTCTCAGTCTCTCTCTGCTTCCCCTTCCATACATAGCAGATATTCTGTTTCCTTCCCTCTAGTTAATTTGTATTTATATTTTGTAAAAACTGTCTTATATATGCAGTATCGCCCATATTCGTATTTTACATGAGGTTTCACTGTGTTGTACAACCCCATGTTACATCTTTTAGTTCTCCGTCTAGTAATATAATGTCCTTAGGCTTTCTCTTTTAACCACTGTGATACCCATGTAATAGCTCTGCTAGTCACAAATACCATGATGTGCTTTCACCATTTCCATTCATTTCCAAAGATTTATAAACAAGCTTTTAACCAATTTTGCACAGATTAACCATCAGCTTTCCATTCTCTACCCTCATTCTATTTTCTGGTGACCTATATTCTAATTATTAATTCCATGAGTTTACATAATATATTTAGTTCATAATAGTGTAATCATACAGTATTTGTCCTTTCGTGTCTGACTTGCTTCACTCAACATAATGTCCTCCTGTTTCATCCATGTTGTCATATGCTTCATGACTTCATTTCTTCTCACTGCTGCATTAATATTCCATTGTATGTATACACCGCAATTTGTTTAACCATTCTTCAATTGATGGACACCTGGGTTGTTTTCGACTTTAGGCAATCGTGAATAAAGCTTCTATGAACATC